>CABFPE010000131.1:1090530-1105086 GCA_900660155.1 Hofstenia miamia | reverse complement strand
ATTCCAAACACAATATTTCCTCCGCTCAATGAATTGATTAATGCGGTAATTTTACACGTAGGAGGCATGACTGTCTGCAAACAATAATGCAAAAGTTGTGTTTGTATTCACACGCTCTTTATTTACTCGTGCTTTGTTTGCATTTCTTAGAAATAGCAATAGCTGCGTGTTCATTTCTGCTTGTTAATTTCCCACAAACAAACGCTACTGACATTAAAATTCAAAAAAATGTGTACAAAAATGTGTATTTTGTGTACAAAATGCAAAAATGGGCGAAAGTGTGCAAAAAAGAAGTATTTGTGTACAATACATGTAATACCGCCCTCTGATCATAAATCATAATAATTTTAATAAAGAAGAAAATGCTAAATATATATTATAAAAAATATTAATGATAGTTTGAAATTTTCATTATCTATCATTTTCCTCAAGCACCTTTAATTCTCCTTCATCCCAATATCTATCTTTTAAATCTCCATTAATTCATAAATTAAAATCATCCTGTAACTACTTTTTTCGCATCATTCGTCTAGCTAATTTCATATATTAAAATCTAGATATTAATCTTTGGGAATGTCCTTCTAATTTTAAATCTAATATTCTAGCCTTTCTTTTAAACTTTTTGCTTTCTACTGGAATATTATGTAAATATAATCTCTTTCCATTCTGCAATTGTCACTAAACCTTACTTCCTCTAGTATTATCATTATATTGTCTAATTTTGTTTTTGTATTGTTATAGCCTTTAAAGGTAAAACCCAATATTATTATTAATTCTTACAGCTTTGTTCCTCTGGTATCAACCTATTCTGTTCTAAGAAACATGCCAGCCTACTTGAAATCACTAAAGTTAGCAATTTCCAAGTTGTTGGCAGACATGTTATTGGCCTGAATTTTCTTGCTTCACTACCTTTCTTTGTGTCCTTCGGTTATTATTATTCTTACTTCACACAGCTTCATGCTATAATCTCAAAATGTTCTTAAGCGTTTTTAGCCTGGTATTATGCTAGGTATGAGAGAGACATTCCAACACAATGTTACAGTTCCTTATACATTTCAAAGAAAAGTGTCACCTTACATTTGTGGTTGTTCAATTTTTAGTTCATTTATCTCTAGCAATTGGTAATTAAAATTCTAATTTATCAGAGTATAAAAAGAAGGGTGGTCTGGGCCTAAGGAGAAGGGTATTCCCTCATTAGACTTTTAATCACAATTTACACCTTAGTGTTTCATAAATGGCTGCTTCAGAGCAAAAATATCATATCTGACAAAACATGTAAGAAAGGTTTAGGGCAAAATCATTGCTGATTGTTTGCTCAAATAAGATGTTTTGGCATTACTGATTCTGGGACATAGCAGTTTTATTTGGAAAATTATTCAGCACGTAGATAATATATATTATTTGATTCCTAAAAAATCAGTCTTTTAACATTTAAATGATTTTAGAGAATTATTAAATTTGTATATAAGAATAATGCTTTTGTATAATCTAAAGCAATACTCACTAAAATAATGGATATAAGGATAATTCATAACAAAAGTAACTCTATTTATAATGGGTAGGCCTAATCATTAGAGCACAACATTAAATAATTAATGAAAAATTTAATGCTAATTCGAAAAAACTAATAAAAATATTATTAAATATCAAAAAACTGATCCTCATCATGATTTTTAGCAATCCTCCAAGTTAAGCATAAACGGTTCTTGAAAAAATTTTCATAAAAATATATGCGAAATTTGTAAAAATCTTGTTGTATCTATTTTATCAAAAATATCGTAAATTATTTACAACACTTCTCGAAACACTCCATTAAATTTACTCGGGTAATTTTTTATTTTGATTCCAATATGTATGTTTGTAAATCGTCAAAAAAAATTTTGATTTCGTTTCTCTACGGCGTCCTTGAGCATGTTCCACATATTTTCTATTGTTGGGATAGATCCATTGAACTTTTGCTTTTCTTGTGTTGTGACCAGAGCTTGAGATCGACCACTTCCAGCCTTCTTCTTTAGAGTTCCTCCATGCTGTAGCGCCCGTATATTGCGATAGAAGTCTGCATGGGAAATGCTGAAATTTTTCAAAAGTTCTGTTATTTCTATGGTAACATTAATGTGCAAATTTTTAAGTATATCTCATTTGTGATAAAGTGACATGCTCTAGGTGGCAAATTTGCTGTTAACATGACCATTAATTGCTGCTAGCAAATTAATGGGCAAATGATGTATAGCCGACAATGACCTATTGGTGAGCCAATAATGGTCCCTTAACGGGCCATTGATGGCAAACAGTTAATTTTTGATAGCATAGCATTATTATTATATGTAAAACCACAATTTTATTTTCATAAGCAGTTCAAACATTGATTTATAAACAAACCCAAGCAAAGAACAGAAAATTGTGTCACCCGTATTCAATACAAAAAATTGCTAGAAATTTGAAAGAATGTATTTTTTATTAATGACAACAATATGCTTAAAAATTTAGCAAATTTAACAAAAATTTAAAATTTTATAATTTTAAATAGTACTTTCTTAAATCGTGAAAAATCTCTTCTCCTCAAATGTAACTTTTTCATCTAAAGGTGTGTTCCCACTATCGACTTTTATCATCTGTCAAGAAATCGGTGATAAAAGTCGATAGTGTGAACACTCTATCTGCTTTTTTATCGGCTGATAAAAGTTGATAGTCTGAACACTCCATCCGATTTTTTGGCAAAACAGCCAAATTACTGTCTCTGATAATTTATCAGCTGATAAAAGTCGATAGTCTGAACGGTAATAAAACTAGTCGAATAGCTACTTGAAACTAATTGCTTACTTCTCAAGTAGGGAACAGACTTCCAAAACGTAAATTATTGTCTTTGAAATATTTCAACTTCAAAATATGTAAACATTGTTTACAATCCAAGACAAATCAATCCATAAACAGATGTTGTTTTTCTTACTGTCAATCAAAAGATGATAATTTATCATGTGATAAAAAATCGATAGTCTGAACGCTCTTCCAACTCCGCATTTTCTGATAAATAATCGGATGATAAAAAATCGCCAATGTGAACGAAAATAATTGCATTTTCGATTAAAATCTGCTGATAAAAGTCGATAGTGGGAACACACCTTTACTGTTAATGTCAAGGTGTTCAAATACTCATGAATAATTTTTTTTGAAAATTAATTTAACAGGTATATTATAATTTATTACAAATTAAGAATCATAAAAGCATTTTGCAATTCCTTTTTTATATTAAAAGGATCTAAGAATCAAAATAATGAAGTTAGTTTTATTTACAAGCATCTGCCCATTGATTATTGATTACTAAAGTTGCCATCGATACCGCCAATTGTTCTCCAATGGCCCACTGATAGCTCTAGTGGTCACAATTGCCTAATGTTTTCCACAAACAGTCCACTGTTGACGGCCAACATTATATTATGAATTGTAATTCGTAACTTGGTTGACTTAAAGGACACCGTAGGAAGTGTGTATATCATAGTATCCTTAAATAGAAACCCTTTACTGCAAACCTTTGAATTCAATGTACAGTACTCATAAAAACAACAACTGGCATACTAGATTGCGTTATCAACTACGGAAAGTAAAGTAAATTCATTTGTTGTGAAAATTTAATTTGATCTGACATAATTGTAAATTAGTATAATTGATATTTTCTCGCTAGATGGCTGATCGATCCAGTAATGCCTATAATGGGCCATTGCGGCACCATTAATGGCTATCGAAAATAGATAAATGATGCATTTGAAAAATTGAAATCAAATTTTAATGCAATGCATATATTATTTACAATAATATAATAATTTCTATGTAAAATTAAGGAATTTAAAAATTTAAACTTTTTGTTTTGTTGGTTATGGTTGGCAAATGAATGGCCATTATTGGCCGAAAATGCTATTTGGGTAGCCATTAGCCAGCTGTAGCCACGGCCAATAGAAGGCTGTGGCTAAAAGATTTTGTTTTTTGGCAAAATAACAGCTAAGATCATTTCTGAACTTTATGATAAACAATTTAATTCCATAACTACTATTTGAATTTTTTTCTTAAAACTTAAACCTTAGTCATTTTACCATTTTCTTTGATTGTTCGAACAATGAGCATGTTTTATTCGTTTCATTGAAAATTGCGGCATTTCACTTAATAGTAGTAAAAAGCTACAGCAAAACAAATCACGACTAACAGCAAGGACGTAATAATATACAGGACTCACAACTAGTAATTTGTGCAAATAAATCGGTAGGCTGAATTTAAAGCGAGAAAGAATTAGTACAATCTATCTTTTCACTTGTGGTTATTTTATTTACCAATGATTCGTATTCATTTTACCCGCTCAATTTTATAACAACAACCATGGTACTAGACTAGTCAACGAGCCGAGCCGAGCTTGAGCAGAGTATTGGATATACAACGAGCCTAAAACTAGCTGTTTTTAAGGAAACCAAATTTATTGTGCTGCTTTTTAATTTGATTATCCAGATTATTCTTATTTTTTCATTCAATATTCCTTACTTTTAATCCTTTTTTTGGAAAATAATAGGAAGAGCAATGGAAAAAATTCTGAGAGCACAATATTTTTAAAAAAATATCGAGCTGAAACGGTCCTAATTGAAAGATTTTATGTGGCGAGCCGAGCGAGCTGAATTTACTCAAAATTTAAACGAGCCGAGCCGAGATTAGAAATTACCGCTCGTTGACAAAGTCTGCATGGTACACATGACTGATTTGTTAAAATTTTACATGACATATATCCACGCATTATTTCTCATTTGTAAAAAATGAAACATGCCGAGAAAGTGCAGTGCTTATAAATTATAATGTGAATTGAAAATCATACCCAAGAAAGATTAATTGAAAGTTTTTGGTTTTTCTAGAAACATTGAAGAAAGAAAACGTTTTACAAACGCACTGCCAAATAAATTATTGGTGAAACTACATTAATATTCAGAATACTTAGCTATTCTTGAAGCAGTTAGAGAAATCTTGTGCATTATTACCAGTGATGTCCAGTTAAACATAATTATTCACTAATAGTAATGTGCAGGCCGCCGATTTTTCCGGCCCGCCCACGCTCGCTGTTCAACACTGAGCCCGCCCGTTAAAGTTTTAGCCCGCCCTAGCGTGATTTCGTTCTGTACCTGTAAAGTACTCCAGATCCAATAAAAACATTACTATCAGCTGCTCAATCAGCTGTTAAATTTACCTGTGCTAGATTTGAGATATAGTAAAGTTGTGATTTGAGATATAGCAAACAGAATTGTAAACAGAGATATTATGGTTTGAGATGGTAAACAGAATAGACTTACAATACTTTTATCTTTGCTTCGCTATGCCAGTCCGCAGCCCGCCCTTTAAAGTTTTAGCTATGGGCCCCCGGCGGGCATCGTGCCGGCGCGCACACCACTATTCACTAATACTAATACTAAAAACTGATCTCAAATTCAAAAACTGATCTGAATAACATTTTCTTTTGCGAAAATTTGAAAAACTGATTGAATAACAGAATTCAATTCCAGCAAAGAACTTTAAGAGAAAATTAAGCCTGTCTTCAAACTGCATATCTTAAGCATATTTTTTCTTGAATCAGTGAGGTACGCGGCTTTTGCTAGAATTGTCCACTTTTGTGAAATGTTGCCCCAGTAGGTTGCGCTTGAATGACTTTGCAACAGACATTTCAACTTAAATGAAAGAACACGCACTGGCTGCAATTAAATCAATAAAGGGGGTGCTATACTGACGATTTTTGTCCAAACTGTTAATAGGATTTTTGTCCAAACTTTTGTCAGGATTTTTGGGTGCTAAATTGCGGATTTTTGTTTAAACAAAAATCTGGACAAACGTTTGGACACCTCCTTAAGAGTGTGTGAGTTCGCTTTACACATTGTGCTGTGCGGTATCCGAGACCTTCTCTGATTGGACAAGAAAGGAAGTGGTCATGTTTTATTGGCAATCGAGATTATTTGCTTTATTGTGGTTTAATACGAATCACTTCAAATGTTGTATTCCTGGAAAAACTGATATCAATCTTTTTAAAATCGGTTAAACAGATCTGTTTTTATGTTCTTTACTGACTAAAAACTAACTAATCTGTTATTAAATCTGTTAAACAGATTATTTAACTAGACATCACTGCGTGTAATTTAGTTTCAGTCACCTGTTAGTTAAAAAATAGAAAATTAAACACTCTGTAAACGTTAACTTTTATTAAGGCTTTTCTGATATGGAAGGCCAAATATGTTTTTGGATTGGCGTTAATCCTGCATTGCGACTTTTTGATACCACACACTTAATTCTCAAGGAAGCTTGAAAATTCCATTTAAAGAACTTTAACAATTTTGTAAATTAAGTTACTCCACTTCTTCAAACTTGTTTTTGTCGTTTAACTAAACTTTTGCTAACACATGCTCAGCATCAAATTTTTCAATCTCTTTATTGCCCAACTGGCTTTCCCATTCAATTTGAGTGCATTTTGTTGTTGCGAAAGTGAAAAATATAATACATACATGGGTGACGAATATTATCTATGCATTTTGCTTTGTCTAAACTGTCCCTCAATTTCGATGTTTTCTTAATAATTTTTAAAGGGAATAAAAACTAAGATGCTAAACACACTCTTCACAATTTATTTCTAAGATTGTCAGACATGAAAGTCAAAATAGGCACACTCAATGAACCTAAAAATGATGAAGTTTGCAACATAAAATGTTTTGACAACTTTCAATCAAGTAGAAAGCCAATGTGGTTTGATGCTATTTTTAGTGAACTTTCAACTTCCTCCTACCTGTGACTGAAAAAAGATCAATTGTCAGCACTAGGATTGAATGCTTTAAAACATTTGATATTAAATATTCTCCAAAAATGTATTACTTGAATATATTTTTCCCTGGATCGCTCGGTATGCAATGTTTTACTAGTGGCCATCATGGTAAGTGAATGAATCAAACGCTCAATGAATTTGAATTTCGTTATGCGGAAAAATCAGTAAAAAGTATTTTGAGGATTTTATATGGATGAATGTTGTATACATCTCTTCCTAATACTATCTCATTTTTCTTATAAAATACCTGTAAAATCAGCTATGTTAAAAACAAATTTAGTATCAGTATACTCTTATCAGATAATAGTTTTTGTATAGATCTCTTCCTAATAAAATATTATTGTAATAAAATAATTTTTTTATAATAAAATAAAATAAGATAATACAAATAATAGGTGAAATCACTAATAAGGATAAAGAAGTAGCAAATAGTCCATATTTTTATATTTGCTATGAAGTGTTTCAATAAATTTAAAAAATATTGTTAGATTTGTAATCCGCACAAAATGCATTGAAATTTACTTGCTATATGACAAGTGCACATACACTGTAATTAATTGTTATCTTACGAATGCATTTACGACTTTGTTGTGATGGCTGTGTTGTGTGACACAAACTCACACAATGCAAGCCGGTTGATTTCAATGAAATTTCATATTGCAGACAATGTCGCCACTCTTCAAGTACGAAGCTCAGTTTCCAGTATGACGTTAAGTTGTTAATATCTTGATGTGTTTTCATATTGAAAAATGTGTTGAAGCATTAATTTCGTTTATCAATTGCATACGTGCTTATATTTTTATTTTACAATGAATTGCTAGACTTTTTTACTGGCTGCATTATTAATATATATATATATATATATATTTATTATATTTTAGATGTTAATTATTCATCATTTTGATATTGAGTAAAATTTATATTTTTTTTATTTCATGTAATTTTAGATTTTTCTCCAATAAGAAAACTGTTTTTGCCAACCAATGGATTTTTCTCCAATTCTTTTTGTTTTGCTTATATGCCTAGGCTCAATGCAAGGCAAAGATAATATTGTATGTAATTACGCTTCAGGTTGTACCCTTCCAAAAATGGATGATTGTGCGAAGATGACGATGGACTTATTACCCAAGTGTAGTCTAGGAATTATCAATGGTAAAATTATAGAGGCAGCTGTAAGTGGTGATACCTGTAACGAGGCATGCCTAGAGTTTGACATTGAAATGGCTAATGATGAATATTACTGTTGTGACACAGCACTCTGCAATGAATATGGAAATATACAAAAGATGTATAATTGCAGTGAACATTTTCATATCTGCAACTTGGGTAATTCTACTCTAAGTGATTATGCTTTATCATGTTCCATTCAATCAGTTGGCAAAAATTGGGAATATTTCAGTTATGAAAACGAAGGATGTGATGCTGTTTGTAACAAAGCTAAAAAAGAAGGTAAGGAAAATTTTTACTGTTGTGAAGGCAATTTCTGCAATTCTCAAGATAAAATCGATAAGATGATAAATTGCAACCCATCAAAAAAGATTTCATCATCAATTTTTTTAAGTCTTTCAACAATGACTTGCTACTTTGTTTTAGTGATTATATTTTTAATTTGATTTAGATTTGTAATTTTATGCATTTTTACCACGTGTTAGTTCGAATTGGTCAATATTGCTTTTATGAAATATTTTAAAGTCAGCATGGTTTTTTATGAATTTGGTTTTCCTGTCTAAGAATATTTGACAAATTTGAAATTCAAAGCCTGGATATTTTTCAAAATCTAATATTCATTAAAATTAATCGGTCTAAATTTTAAACATGTTATATGTTTAAACAGTAGATGAACATTCTTAGGTTTAGTTTACACTATTGAATTTTAATTTTTGAAAATGTGCTAATAATGCGCCAAAATACTATAAATTTCTCATTTTGTTGATTGTACAGAAAGTTTTGAGTGAGGTTGAATGCTCAAGGGATCTTCTGGTGAATTTAGAGGTAAGCCATATACTACCTGCTCTAAATTTTGGTGAAAACTGAATTTAGAATATTTCAAGCAATAAGCTTTAAAAGAAGTTTGTCCTGTTTCATTTCTGAAATATATTTGTAAATATTTTTGCAATGATGTAGAAGCAGCTGAAGTTCTTTGTTCATTAAATATATTTCAAAAAAGATTTATATTGTTTCTATCAAACATTCTACAACATTGTTTTAGTTAATAATTTCTTATGTTGATTTAGTACTGATTTATATTTATATTATAAAATGAATACAACCACGCAGAATATTACGTGTACAGATTTACTGATCCGAGTTACATAATTTCATACAAAGGCAGTGAAAAATATACGGGGGTAATTCCCTCCCCTGGAAACAATTATCCCCCGGAGTCACAGCATTAAACTGATACACAATATAGCATGTAGAACTAATTTATTAATACACTTAAAATAGGTTTGTAAATAATTTTTGCCATACGTTGTCAGATTTGGCAATTTCTTGGCTGTAGACACTGAAGACCACGTTTTTCTCTAGAAAGTTGTACAATTCATTGTTGCATTTTTTTAAGAATGGCATTAAATGATGGAAACAAATATGCCCTTGATTTCAGGATTCGCAAAAGGTATTTTTGTAAGCGGTATATTGATTATATTGTCTTTCAAAAACGTCAATGATCTGCGTCAGATCAGATTATCAAACAAAACGTCCTGCAACCAAGTGTTCCATCGCATAAGACATTTGCTTTGCGAACAGAAGCGAATTCTCCAGGGACTGCTTTTTTAAGATCGGGTTTGCTGCAAGAACTACTTGATCAACTAATCATTAGTTTCATAACATACTCAACTTTAGTCTAGGAAATTAAAGAAATGTTTTGGCAAGGCTCCTAGAGCGGGCTGATCTATCAATGAATTAAATGTGCCGTGCATGGATTGATTAATTCCGGGTTTGATCGGATGTGTGACAAAATTTTCTGCTCATTTCCATCTTTGACATAATCTACATCAATGGTCATAGCAATGAAAACATCGATGATTAATTCTTATTAACCAGCATGGAAATTGTTTCATCTGCATATTCATGTAGTTTCTATAGTTGTTTATACAATATACTTACTTTCATCATTTTATTAGAGAAGAAGTACACTAGATTGAAATGTTAAAAATTGTAGTGAACGGAATGTTTGAGAACATATGAAAACCTGCCGGGCTAAAGCAATATTATATCGTGCTATGCATTGCTTAAAACTCAGAATACTGTGCAAAAAATCAGACAGGTGGAAACTGCTCACAGAATTTTAATGCTGTACAAAGCACCAAGTTTTACGAGAAATTGACGACAGGTGTCTTAGGAGGGCAATAAGGAGGGGCCCAGTTAACCAGGGGTGCTGGAGGTAATGCACTCCGAATATTTTTTCTTGGAGGGCAGCAAAATGAAATTTTATCAGACATTGCAATATGTTTATTTTATTTCCATTACAATAGTTAGCGTTTAGGGGTGTTTATAAGGCTAGGAAAATAGGAAGCATTTTCTGTGAAATAATCAAAAGTTTGTAATATCCAAAACTGTAAAATTCCAATTAATCGAAGTGCTTTGCTGATAGTATTCTTTGGTTTTTCTCACTTTTGCCTATCAAATAATAAATGTCAATTTTTGATTACTTTTATTAAGCTTGTAGCTTATTGCAGAAATTCTTGAGTCCTTTTAGTTTTACATTATTCCTAGTATTTAGTATGTCAATATTTCTTATGTCAACTTATATTATTAGAACTCCATGCACATAGATAAAAAAAGGTGATAAGAGTGAACCTACTTTACGAAAACTATTGGCACAAGAGTTTGAATTTCCAATTGTATACATCATTTTCAAGTAGGCTTAGTGTTTTATAGACTCGTCGTCAAACATACATTTATATGTCCTATATGTCATCAGTAGTAAGACAGGGTCGTATTACGTGGATATTTTTTACTTTTGACCCTGTCGGGCATTTTTGGCGTGGCTATGATGTAATTGTATACTTTGACCGTCTGTCTATCTCTGACGTCATTGGAACATATTCTCTTTTGTTATATTTGTTGGCAAACACATTTGTTTGCAGTCTATTGTTTAAAATGCAACCAATTTTTTGAGAGGGTGAGAAATTTTCAAAAAATCCCATGAAATTAGATTTGTTTGCAGTCTATTGTTTAAAATGCAACTAATTTGTTTACTTGCTTATTTACGTGGCCTAATTTAGTTTACATACTTGTTTTTTTGTTAACATACATGACATTGGAAATACCACATTAATTTAGTTTACATACTTGTTTTTTTTATTAATATACATGACATTGGAAATACCACATTAATTTAGTTTACATTGTTTAGTTTACATACTTGTTTTTTTATTAACATACATGACATTTGAAATATCACATTAATTTAGTTTACATTGTTTAGTTTCCATACTTGTTCTTTATTAATATACATGACATTGGAAATACCACATTAATTTAGTTTACATGTTTACTTTACATACTTGTTTTATTCGGTAAAATTTAATAACAAATTTTTGAATAAGAGAAATAATAATACTAGTTAGAAGCATAATGGCTTATTTCAGTAATAAAGCAAAATAATTTTTCGGAAAAAACCAAAAACTATTTTATCCAAAAACTCGCAATTTCTAATATTTAATAAACGTACGTGGTAAAAACCACATGCGTGTTTAAGACAAGACAAAAATGTAATTTATTCTACACTTTGCTTATAATGGCCATATATATCTTACTTTATTATCATTGTTGTTGAGGGAATTCTGTAGAAAACAAACGCAATGTGTATTTACACATTATGAATTTCACACGGTCGTATCTAAATGAATGATTAATAAATTAAGTGATACATCACAGTATAAAACACATGATAAATAAAAGTTTAAACAAAATCAATTAAAAATGTTTATTAACAAACAAACNGTGTTTAAGACAAGACAAAAATGTAATTTATTCTACACTTTGCTTATAATGGCCATATATATCTTACTATTGAATTTGTCTATTGTGTTAGTTTATTATCATTGTTGTTGAGGGAATTCTGTAGAAAACAAACGCAATGTGTATTTACACATTATGAATTTCACACGGTCGTATCTAAATGAATGATTAATAAATTAAGTGATACATCACAGTATAAAACACATGATAAATAAAAGTTTAAACAAAATCAATTAAAAATGTTTATTAACAAACAAACGATGTTTCTATTTATGATAAAATATATAATTAATTTAACATCGGACTGCAAATTCGCAGCAATTTATTAAAATAAAATTGATTCCTTTTTAAAAGAAATATCTCTAAAACTAATTAGAGATCATATTGCAAAAAGTGTTAAGAATCAAAAACAATATCTGAGATTTAATTATAAAAATAGCTTACCAAAAAGTTTGAAATCTTTCAGAGTAGTTGTCTTTCATCAATGTGAAATTCCATAAATGATTTGTCCGATGATTTGTCCGAGCAAGTAACACGTGACTTTATACAATATGCAGATGACACCATATTATTTCTTCTAATAAATTTCCCGAAAAAGCGGTTCAAACTCTCGAAACAAACTGTGCTTCTCTTGCTAAATATTTTGCTTCTATAAAACTAAGAGTAAATCCACTAAAAACTCAATTCTGTATTATTAAATCAAAAACTAAATCTACTGATACTTCAAAATACAAACTTAATTTCAATGGCATTCAAATAAAACAGGTTGAGTCTTTTAAGTACCTCGGAATAATTTTTGACATAAATCTAAATTTTGAAGGCAACTAAATCATGTTGTTAGAAAAATGGCCACATCGATTAAAGCAATTAACTTAATTTCTCAAAAACTTCCAACTAAAGCAAAAATCCAATTAATATTTGCTCTAATATTAAGTCATTTTAACTATGCCAATATGCTCTACCCAGATATAAACCAAAAATTTCTCAGGAGATTACAAGTGGAAATAAATTGGGCTATCAAAGTTGCAGTAAATAAACATAGCTTTAATAAGAATAATGAACATAGAAAAATTTCAGAATAAGAATAATGAACATAGAAAAATTTCAGAATTATTTCTACATCCGCAATGTTACATCCATATAAATGTCTTAACGACGTTCTTCAAAATATCTAACAATACCTTCCCATATTACAAAAATGACTTTCTTGCTGCAAAATTAGTCAATAAACAAAATAAAAGAACGCACATAATTGAACCTATTAGGTATAAGAAGCGAATAATGAAAAATTCATTTCTAAACACAGCTAAAAATATGTGGAATGAATTACCAAAATATATTAAACAAATAAGTAGATTAAAAAACTTTAAAATTGATATTAAAAAATATTTTTGCACTTATAATATAAAAACTTAAGTGGCGAGGTTATAAATTTTATAATCCTTATTACTCTATTAATAGAAACTAGCAATCGTCATAGCCCAAGTTAACCACTTTTTATTTGCAAATATTCGTTGTTTTCTTTTTTTGTTTAATTTTGTATTACTTTCTTGACGCTTTCAGAATTTGTTATCAGTATTTCTATTTATTGTTAAAACAATTTCTGAATATAGATTTTTCTTCTTCTTCTTCTTCCATTATGCCTGCTATGCATATTCTTATGTATAAAGTTACATGCTTTAGTAATTTCAACATAGTTTATCTATGGCTATTGTTCAACTGTCAAATGTAACAAACTATAAACACAGTACAGCCATGTAAAATTCCATTATACTACTGTGTGTACAAAGTTGCATCTCTCTACAGACAATGCGTAATTTGTTATCTATTGTTCAAATGTCAAACATGTATCCAATCATAAAGATTGTTATCTACCAAACATGAAATCCCTTTACAGTTAAATAACACTTACAAATCATATAAACTAGAATTTTTTCACAAGTTGGATTATTACTATCATAAATTGGTTATTAATACAAAACATTTAAAAATAACAAATAACTTATTTTATTTCACATTTTAAAAAATTGTTTATACTTAAATTTCATTGGTGTCTTTGATATTTAGAGTTAAATAAATACTGCTAGTATCATTGAAATGAATGAACTCACCATTTGATGTATGGAAGCTAATTGTAATTCTATCGATGAATGACTTTGAAGTTGCTTTATAAATTATATGAGAGTAGTAAAGGGGGGTCGTAGGAGACCACAAACAAACGTCTCTGATTGGTCGAGAGCTGATGACGTCACATGTCACGTGACAGGTCGTGAATATCGAAGGGGGTGGTTGAGGCGTTGAGTCATCTAATTGATACTTGGCGCTAAGTGCTTTGAAGATCTCGCTAATTGATTTTTTTGACAGCTTGCTAATGCATTTTTAATTAGCACATTCAGACCTGCTTAAATGATTCACACCCAAATTTACATTTCATTATATAATGACTAATTTTTCCTAATATACATAACATTGCATTTTGTTATAACACACATTACACTCACCTGTATACATTACATCGCATTTTGTGATTTTTCTATTGCTGCTTATTTTTACAATCCTTTGTGGGATACATACACATTACAAACTAATTTTCCATTACACGTAAAAACTTACAGTGCAATGGCGAACCACATCAATCAAATTTTCCATAATTTCAAAAAGGTTATACATACATTGCTTATATCGTTTTTGAGAGACTTCAAAAAATATTCCTCACTATCACACATTTCGTTTTCCTCAATGCTATAAATTTTCCATAT
>CABFPE010000131.1:1065218-1080718 GCA_900660155.1 Hofstenia miamia | reverse complement strand
TTACAAGATGTCAATCCCGGATATCGTCCAATTTGCTATAGAACGGTTGCTTCAAAGTTAGAAAAAATGGCTAACTAGTCGTCTAATGAGCTAGTGAGGAGAATGCAGAATACAGAATCCGGCTACAGAGTTGCTCTTGACTTGTGGACTGGCCGAGATCATGCAAATTATGTTGGGTGCATTATTACTTTTTACGACGGATGGAAGCTAGTTAGTAAGCTTTTCCAATTTTCTAAAATGGGGTCACGAGCTACTGCCAATAATGTAAAAGTGTTCATGATTGACTGTTTCGACCAACATCGCATGCAATTCAAACCTTTCAGAATTTGTACAGATAAGTGTGCTGTGATGAAAAAGGCATTTAATAGCAGGAACCCTGTGGATAGCAATGTTGTGGACATGGATTGTGCTGATGACCGTTTCACGGTGGAAGGAGACTTCAATGGTTTGAAGGAAGCTATGAAGTCCTCTCGATTTGATAAAGCGGTCAGTAAATGTAAGAAAATCGCATCACTTGACAAGAACTCAACCATTTTTGCACAAGAATTAAGTAAGCAACTTGTGCAAATGACAGAAATCCGTTGGAACTCGATGTATTTTATGATCGAAAGAGTCATCAAGAACTATGACGAGGTTTGCCGTGGACTCGAAGCCTGCCACAAGGAAGAGGCTAAGCTAAATGACAATAAAAGAGCTGTCATGTCTGAAACCTGCAAATTCTTACGATATTTTAAGGACGCTTCATTTGAATTTCAAAAAGAAAAAATCCTATGATTCACGAAATGATAGTAGCATAGATTCGAGTGACGCCCGTTACAATTTTTCTGATTGGTCGAGAGGTCGAGTGACGCCCGTTACACTTTTTTCTGATTGGTCGAGAGGTCAAGTGACGCCCGTTACACTTTTTTCTGATTGGTTGAGAGGGGTGGTCTTTGACCTGAGACGCCGTGGATATTGCCGGTGGTGTTGTATTGACGTCATGGAAGTCATGTACTTTAACTAGTTTTTTGTGTTATTTATGTGGTCTAATTTAGTTTGCATTTTTTATTTTATAATTTTTAATGTAATTTTTTGGTCTAATTTAAATTGCATTTTTTACTTTACAGTTTTTTATTTACATCACACATTAGTTTACACTTTTTACTTTCACACATTACCTTACATTTTTTAGTTTTACTTTCACACATTACCTTACATTTTTTTAGTTTTACTTTCACACATTACCTTACATTTTTTTAGTTTTACTTTAGACAAATCAAATAGGTCGAAAATATAGATTTACATTTACAAAGAAAGCACAAATCACTTATTCAAATACATATTTCACAAAAATATTGAGAGATGCACTTACTGCATTGTAAATTTAAAAAATTAGTGGAAAATAAAATGAATGAATCGCAACATCTGTTAAATGGTTATTTTGCTGCCCCCTGAGACAAAATATTCGGAGGGTGCATCAACCCCAGCACCCCGGTTAGCTGGGCCCCTGCCTATAGGGCAGAATATTACTTGTTCTTTATTATCGGAGCATCATTTTACAGATTTTTTGAAGTGTGCTAAACAAAGGCAGTGAAGAATCTACGGGGGTAAGATCCTCCCGGGGAGAAACAATTATCCCCCAGAACAACCTTATTAAACTGATGTACAACATAGCGTTTAGAACTAATTTATTAATACATTTAGAAATAACTTTGGAAATAATTGTCGCCAATTTCTTGACTCTAGACACTGAAAACCACGTTTTGCTCTAAAAAGTTGTACAATTCATTGTTGGATTTTTTTAAGAATGGCATTAAATAATGGAAACAAATTTGCACCTTATTTCAGGATTCGTAGAGGTATGTATATTGATTATATCGTTTATCAAAAACATCAATGATCTGCGTCTATCAGATTATTAAACAAAACGTCCTGCAACCAAGTGTTCCATTGCATAAGACATTTGCTTTGTGAACAAAGTATAATTATGTATAATTGAGTTGCCTTCTTTCATACAAGAAGTAAACAATTTTCTTTTCAAAAAGTCAACTGGGAAAAAGCAATAAGATTCTTCAAAGTTGCGTTCTTTACACTGCCTTTGGTCACCATCTAGCACCGCCACAATATTAGAAGGGGGAAAAATTAAGTCATGTGATCTATTTGCGTGCCAGTAATCACTGGTAGCAAGCACTTATTAACATTCTAGCGCGTAATTAACATGGACCATACAAGAGAATTTTGTATAATACAATGTACAAGCAAGAAGCTAGAGTAAAAACTAACCATCAGAAGGAGAGTGTGTGAATTACATGGCTCTCCAAGTTAATCAAAAGTGGAAAATCTTGCTAAGTTCTTGGAAATTCCTTAGATTTTTCTTTGAAAAAACTTGCAAGATATTTCCAAGACATTCCAAGAATCTTGAAAGAAATTTTCAAGAAAACCAAGAATCAGGAAAAATCTTGAAAAGTTCTTCGAAGTTTCTTAGATATTCTTGGAAAAAACTTGCAAGATCTTGGCAAGAAATTTTTAAGATTTTCTAAGAATCTTGAAAGAAATTTCCAAGAAATTCTAAGAGGAATAGAAAATTCTCAAATTTTCTTGGAAGTTTCTTAAATTTTTAGTTTAGTAAAATTGAAATTTGGCCAGAAATTTACAAGAAATTCCAATAGTCATAAAATGAAAATGCAAGACATTTTAAGAAGTCTAAAATGTAATTTGGAAACAATGTACAAAACAAATGCGTAACATAATCATGATTTTATTTAAAGTTATTTGTTGTCACATAGAAAAGACAAATATATATATATATAAATGTTAATAAGATTGTAAACATCGACTCTTTTAAGGTCATATATTCATATTTCATATATTTCAATTGTTTGAGTCTGTTTTTCCACAACGTAGCTTCCATCCATATTTGCGGAATTTCACCACATCTTGCAAAAAACCGCTCCTAAAATAGGAAAATTATATATGTATAAAAAGAAGGTATTTCATTCATTCAAAATTTGATTAATTATAACAGGACTTTCATAATTTCTCTTTAATTTTGTAATGTTTAAAAATGAGAATGCCAGAGCCATCAAGATCAAGAACATATTGTCTTAGTGAGTTTTCACAAGATCGCCCTACGGATTTACAATTTCTTTACACTATTAATTGAATATCTGAAAACAAAATTAATAATTTGTTTCACCCTCAGTTTATATTCAGTTTTATATTTCTTATTGAATGCAATTTTGAGACTTAATTTTAGTTATATATATATATATATATATATATATATATCACAGGTGGGAATGGGTTCAAGATTTTACTAAAATGGGTAACCATGGGGCAGAAGTAGGAGGAAAACACTTTTCATTTAAGAAAGTTTGAAGTAAGAGATTGCAAACTTTAGAGATCGCAAAAGTATTTTCTTACAAAGTTCCTTGCTTAAAAATTTTTTATTTATTTCTTGGAAATTTAGTCGCATTTTAAAAAGCACATTACCATGCATTTTAGCTCTTGGTAAAATTTAATTCTATTGTAGAATCGGGGGATGGGAAATATACCAGCACTAGGGAACTTAATGTCACGGCAGAAGGTTGCAAAAGTGACCATATCGTGGCAGCCCTAATTTTAGCAATAATTAACATATAGAACAACATCAGTAATTCATCCATGTAACTAGTAAATGTTTAGAAAGAAAACATCCAGGATGACCAATTTGTATGGCTTCTAGCCGGAGTGCTATCCATAGAGAGAGAAGTTCATAACTTGATTGAATGGTGCTACCCTATTTGTCTCATAATTTATTATCTAGCTCACTACATGATAAATCTTTAAATCTTTTTCTTATCTCTCAGCTCACTAAATAATAGCATGTAATTATCATGCATTTGTGTTAACCAACGGTATATTATCATCACAGTGTAATGAATCAGAGGTGTGACAGCGAAAGCGATATATAGCGGTACCACTAGCGACTAGCAATAGGCAAAATAGCGAAATCGCAACTAGCGAAAAAAACAACTGCTAGCTAACATAAGTACCTCACCCCAGTCAAAAATCAACTGTCGCAAATGCATCCTAACTCATCCTATTTATGTCGCAGATGTCTCATATCCTAGTAAGACGCCTTTAGCATACAGATGTCTCATTAGGTCATTGCTGAGGCATCTCATGAGATTATATTGTGATGCCCATTAAACACATGTTTGTAACAATTTGAATTGATGCGTGTAAAGTGTTTATATTTATGCGTCAAATTTCCCACAATTGAAAAACTATTACCACCAAATTGCAATACATTTTAAGCAATGTTTCATACAACAAGCAGCTTCGCAAAGAATCAGATAGTGCAGTTAGTTACTACTGTTGCGTATACACTGCACACGTCTTTTATTTAATTGCTCTTCAGCAAATTTATTATTGATTTATATCGTTTCAGTATTGCAATGGTTTACAATTACGACCTTTTGTATACCGATATCGACAACACTCATTTAACTGCAAAATAAAGTTTACGTTACCAAAAGCAGCAAATCAAATTTGAAGGCACACTCTTCGATAGACGGAAGGCATCAAAAGTTTTACAATTCCGTAACATTGTCAACTACAAACACCCAACTTACTTTGGATACTTCCAGCTCGGTGAATGTTAGACTATCCCCTTCCAGGGCGTCAACAAGTCTACAAAATCAGAGACATGAAGAGATATCACATTCTCTCATTCTAAATTTGATCGGCAAATGTGGTATGCTATTTCATATTGTAGAAAACTCCTACTCTCGAAAATTCTTACAAGATGTCAATCCCGGATATCGTCCAATTTGCTATAGAACGGTTGCTTGAAAGTTAGAAAAAATGGCTAACTAGTCGTCTAATGAGCTAATGAGGAGAATGCAGAATACAGAATCCAGCTACAGAGTTGCTCTTGACTTGTGGATTGGCCGAGATCATGCAAATTATGTTGGGTGCATTGTTACTTTTTACGACGGATGGAAGCTAGTTAGTAAGCTTTTCCAATTTTCTAAAATGGGGTCACGAGCTACTGCCAATAATGTAAAAGCGTTCATGATTGACTGTTTCGACCCACATGGCATGCAATTCAAACCTTTCAGAATTTGTACAGATAATTGTGCTGTGATGAAAAAGGCATTTAATACCAGGAACCCTGTGGATAGCAACGTTGTGGACATGGATCGTGCTGATGACTGTTTCACGGTGGAAGGAGACTTCGAAATTTCAGAGAGCGAGGAAAAATTTGGCATGTGGTACGTGTGCGCAGCCCATTTGCTTCAACTTGTGGTACACGATGGTTTGAAGGAAGCTATGAAGTACTCTCGATTGGATAAAGCGGTCAGTAAATGTAAGAAAATCGCATCACTTGACAAGAACTCAACCATTTTTGCACAAAAATTAAGTAAGCGACTTGTGCAAATGACAGAAACCCGTTGGAACTCGATGTATTTTATGATCGAAAGTGTCATTGAGAACTATGACGAGGTTTGCCGTGGACTCGAAGCCTGCCACAAGGAAGAGGCTAAGCTAGATGACAATGAAAGAGCTGTCATGTCTGAAACCTGCAAATTTTTACGATATTTTAAGGACGCTTCATTTGAATTTCAAAAAGAAAAAAATCCTATGATTCACGAGATGATTTATTTGTGTCAGTTATTGGAAAAGGCAGTCAGAAATCAACAATTTCCAAATAATGCATCATGTAACGCTATGAAAGAACGTTTCCTGCTGTCACTGGAGCAGAGGTTCTCATTTTTGAAGGATGACGCGCTATTTATATTTGCTGCATCAATTAACCCTAAAATAAAGTTATCTTTCACTTCCACGGACAATTGTATTTTCAAGTATAGTGAACCCGAAGTTCTTCACGTAATCAAAAGTTTTTTCGACAGAAATATTCAAGAGAATGAAGTTATCTCTATTGCGCAGCGCCCAAGTTCAAGTACTTCTTCCAGCTCTCTATTCGACTTTGCTGAACCAACCCCAGCTGCGGAAATCAATGGTTCGACAACAGGTAATGCCTGGTCTACATTTTTGGCATATCTTTATTCGCCCAAAATCGATGTTTCTGCCGAATCATATTGGATGACCCAACCCCAAAATTCTCTAACGGCGCTGATCAAAACTGTCCTTGCCTTGCCTGTATACCAAGCAGCTCTGGAGTAGAGAGGGTTTTCTGTTGCCAGAAATATTCAGACATCAAAATGAGCAAGGCTATCAGAAGAAAATTTTTCACACTTATTACTTGTGAAGTATAACTTCTAGAAAAATAAAAAATTAAAAATACGTGTTTTTTAATAGCGAATAGCGACTAGTGAAGTCCAAATAGCGAAAATAGCGACTAGCGAAAGTCAAATAGCGATAGTTAGCAATAGCGGGGTATTTCAGAAGCAGTCACACCTCTGTAATGAACTATCAGTGCATGTATGTGTTGCATTTGAATGAAAAGGTTTATTATATATACACGTAGCCATACACCTAACTTAGTGTGGTCCACAATTTGGGCTGCTAGCTGTCTGAAAGCTATTCATCAAATCAGCACAGAAGAGTGACTCCCAAATTGTCGCCGGAAACTTACACAATTATTATAATCAACATAATGCAAAAACTAGAAATAATTTTAAAGAAAAAGTAAACGCAATTTAGGTAAGATAAACTCTACATTGTTGCTCATATTTATACAATTGAGAAATTATTACCTGCCTTTGTTTACAACATAAAATCATAGATCATGTTTCCCACACAAATTAAATTGAGCAATAATGATACATAGCACCAAACCGAGGGAACATTATTCTAGCATAGTAAACTAAACTCAAAATGAAATTAATTACGTCATGTTGACGTCACTAAAAAGAATTACAATTGACATAATTGAAAAAAACGGCAAAAAGTCCCCGAGTGACTTTACACTATTCAATGATATCACTTATCAGCAAGATCATGTTGATTTGATTTTTAGTCAATAGGCTTTGAAATTACAGGGGAAGGAGTGCAATTGTTTTTGTATAAATGTACAACATAAAATATTAGCTTTATAAAAAGCTTTATAGAGTTAAAATTAAATTTCATTTTGCTATTAATAATGCATTGTCGTAAGGTTTGTTATTAGATTTGTAGTAATAGTAGAGATGACACTTTAAAAACTGATTCTGTATCTTCTAGGAAGTAAAAATTCAAAAAATTTGAGTGGTGGTGCGGTGTAGTCCAATGAAAATTGTCATAGAACATATATGAAGCCATAAAATATTGTAAGCAGTTTTGGAGTACAATTTTTAGTAGGCCAATTTGAGGAGGTAGAATATAAAACGTGGGGCAGATGTCAACAGATGGAAATGGGGCAGGGCACACATTCTGTGGGGCAGTGCACAAAAATCTGCTCCACTTGCATCTCTGATATATATATATATATATATATTAGGGTAAGGCATTTATTAGACCCTTAAGCCCCTCCTTGGAAAAGGTTCATACCTGTAAATATTTTATCCATACCCGCCCGAATCCCTGTTCGTTAACTTTTAAGAACTATTGTAATAATAATTCTAAATTATTGATGTGTGGATAAGTTAATTTTGCTAAAGCTGCCTGCCCATCTTATTTAAGTTCATTTTTGTACCTACCTGATACCTGTATTTAGAATGACAGTTAGTGATATGCTGTAACATCCTCTACCAGGCATTATCACTGTTTATCTACTGTTACTTTATAACGTTAGCTGTTATTGCGGGTAAGGATTTACTTGTTGTTACTGCTTGACTAGTTTCTTCTGTTAACTTATGTAACCTAGAATTAACTGCTCACTTTTTAGGTGACGAAGCCATGCGGTAACCTCCATAATGATCTCCTGGTGGGCATCTGCCCGAAGCGGATCTCCATATCCAGTTTCACCATTCCATCCGATGCTTGAGTGCCACCTCTCAGCTCAACCAAGATTGCTTATGTGTACCCTACATTAGCTCGGTGCTTACTCAAGACATGACACAACTCGACTTAAACTCTATTGTGTGAAGGTGTTATATCTAATTTCAACCTGAATCGTTATTAGTTGTTCATTAAATATTACATGTAGCCATTACCGAAATATATTGGCTTATTTAAAATAAAATCTGTGCGAACAACTTCCTAACCTACATTTATAATTTACTACGTGTACGGTCACTTTATCGGTCGATTATGGGTCATTAATTTAGATCGAAAATAGTATTAAGATAATTCCTAAGGTTCGGTAATCCAACCATTTGTTGACAGTTAATTATCTAATACATGTAGAAGTGAAATGCTAGTCAGCTAATCGAGAGAAAACCCCTACACCTAACCTATGTGCACTTTCGTGATCTGGCATAGAGACCCTAGAATCGTTCCCTGTGATGTATCCAGACCACTACTAAACACCGCTCGATTAGCTCAACATCGTATTAAATATTCAAACCGTTAATGAAGAACAAAATAAGAATTCTAAGTAAAATTCTTTATCAACTTCTTACAGTGTTTTAAGCTATTTATATTATTTCCAAAAGAAGTACCTGTCGATTCAAATTTAAACTTTCTGCCAAGATGGCGACTAAAAATAATGTAAGCGTCATTTAGTCAAAAGTATTTTTATCGACAGACACAAATATCTCTTTTTTGACACATGTTGTTTCTTAGTTGCATTTTACAAATAAATCTGGAATAATAACAATTGATTTAATTATAATATTTTTAATCAACTTCTTTTCGATCTTACTCTCTTCTTGCGACGTTTGCAGCTTATTTCTGATTTTATTTGGATGATGCTACAATGCGGGTACGCTATTTCCATTACGCAAATTTATGCTTTAAATTTTTTTTAAAATAAATTGTAAATATAATGTTGAAAAATTATCAAATAATAAACTTGAATTATGTTGTAAATTTTATTGCAAATTCTTCACTTATTTTATAACAGCAATAAAAATTCACATTTTTCTACGAGTAAAACATTTTGAGGAAGGCTGCATTAATAAAGGCGAACTTTAAATTTTATAAAAACTAAAGTTTTCAAAAATAATATTCAGTTGAGTTTCAGTTCAGTATATAATTAGTTAATGATAGTTAATAATTAATGTGACGCATATAACAAAGCTCTAATAACTTACATTTGAACGTTGATGGTCAGAGTTAGATCTTCTAAATAAATTCGCACAAATGTAGAACTTTCCACCTCACATTCCAAACAGCTTTATGTATTTGAAGAAAATTAACCAGTGACCAATTGCTATATTAAAAATAAAAATGTTAATAACTTTTGAAATAATGAATGGTTCGCAAAAATTTTTCTTGATTTGAAATCAGCAAAAAAAACTGCATTTAATGACGTCATCAATTTTTTAAAAATCGTAGTAAGCTCTCCTCATATATCGCCCTGAACTGCTGAAAGTTTTCATTATACACCATCAATCTTCAAAATTATATATTTCTAGCCTTTATTCACTTTTCTATAATGCAAAACTTCATAACAGAAATTTTGATCTACACGAACCTTTCAATGCAATTGAAATTTACGAAATTGCGGGAATTTTAGAGAACATCATGCAAAATGATTTTGAGCTCAACAACATGTCTGCAATTCCACCGTTCTCTATCGGATTCTATAAAAATTCTATGCATACCACTTTTGATTTCATTTTAAATAAACACATATAAATTAGAGCCGGATCCAGAGGAGGAGGTTCTCGACGTCGTGATCGTGACACTCTTTATTATTGCCCTTTTCTCAACAGGATTTTGATTTAAATAAACTATAATATTTATTAGCATATTATTTAATCTTTGTCCAATTTACATTAGTTTCAAAACCATTCAATAAGTACAACTTGAGTGTTTTGTAATGCTTAAAAGAATCTTTAAGCTTACAAGAAACTATTAATGACATTACAATTATTGCAATACTTGTGCTATATATGAAATATTTAGCAGTACTTGTAAGTTTCAATACATATATTTGTATATATACTGTAGAAATTTCATTTACCTAATGATGTGTTGGAAACTCTTATTTCTAATAATTTTTTTAAAAAACATTCAAGATTGTTAAAAAATCCAAGAAAATATTTTTTCTTATGCCCCTTCAGAAATATTCAAGAACTTTGAAAGAAATCCAAGAATATATTTCTTTTTAAGTTCTTTTAAGAAACTTGGAAGATCTTTTGCAAGAAATCCAAGATTCAAGATTTATTCAAGAACTTTCCAATATTATCCAAGTTTTCATGATCTTGCTGAAGTATAAAAAGCTATTACCAATCATTAGAATTAATTAAACCAATTAAGCAAACCAATCGATCTTCCAAATAAGAGGAACCCGGTTCAAACTCTTATGCTGAATTGTGGACCTGCTGTGGCAGATAAGCAGACCAAATCCCCCTTCTTTACTTTGAGAATTTAGTGTGACATAGTCATCACAACAAAAAATGTATTACCTAGAGTGAAAAAGGATCGTTTAATGCAAACTAAAACTTTTTATTAACTGAATGTGCCCATGTTGCCCTATTTATACAAATATTTAGAAAATAACTATAAACAACTACCAGCTAGGCTGGCTAACAGAAGTCTTTACAACATTAAATTCAAATTGTTAATTACTAAATCAAGCATGACTACTAAATAACCAAATAAAAAATTGTGAATTGCAAAATAACCTTATCATGCCAAACCTAAAGAAATTGCCATTAATCATAATGCTAATGGCAATTTCTTTAGGTTTGGCATGATAAGGTGCGGTGTCCGACAGAATATCACAATGGTGCGAAATAAGGTTAATATTAAGCCTTCAATATGCGTAAAATGGTGAATTGGTTTGTGGAAGCATTACATTTTTTTGGGTCATCAAATTATCCAGTACATTCCACAGCCAATTCTATATAAATTTACTAGACACGATGATAATGCATCTGGAATCGGAAATTGAATATATATTTCAGTAAGATTCTTTGGAAATATTGATGAATTCGACACTAAGAAATGCATTTCACTACCTAAATTTGGACTTTCTTAATATTTTTTAACGAAAACTTTTTTGTTTAACCAGTCAAAGGCAATTTTGAAAATTTCACTGAAGGACATTCCACAGTTTGCGTACGCCACTGGTTATAGGCAAACATTTCATGAGGAATGGAAGCATCTCTGCTCTGTTGGGGGGGGGGGAACGATCCCCCAGTTCCCCCTCTGGGTGCGCCTCTGACAGTATCTTTGCTTAAGAGGTTATTGTACAGAACCTGTTTTATTTATTCACGTTAGCAACAGTGTACTATTGTTTGATTCCTTCACTAGTTTTGTTTGTATAAATATGTCTACGATTTATTCATTTTTGGATTGGCAGTTATTCTCAGTAAATCCATTTTTACTTTATTATCTTGGCTTTACTTTTATAAAATGTCTAATTTTTCAACTGCATTTTTAAAAGACACCGATTCAGCTTGTTAATGGCCATCCTTAAATTAGGTTAGGCATATGGTTAGGGCACTTGTACTGCTATTCATCCGTAATGAAATTTATTATTATTGCTTCCACTTAAATTGCACTAGATAAAAAATGCACTGAGCTTAGGTTATTTTACTTAGCACCTAGGTTCACCACTTGCAACCAAGAGTTAGGGCTTCTTGTTTCTTAATCTAATTAGGTCTCTAGTCTTATACGACTCTTCTAAATGGTTATCTGTATTTGGTCGGCTGAGTGTGGCCACTCTTCTCTAACATAATCTACTGTTTACTTTTAGCTTTAACTAGGATAGGGTATAATAACATAAATCTTGTTATATTTTCAATAAACAACTAGCATGCTAACTTTGTTTAGTTATTTCTAAAATATCATATCAAATAAACTACTACTACATTAAGCAAATACTATATGAATGTATTTTGAACAAAAACGCCATGTTCTAGTTTCCATAGGGATTATGATCACTTAACACAGCTCAAGAAAGAAAATTGGGCAGTGAATTTGGTAAAAATGAGAAGACATTCGGGAAAGAAATATTCAGTAAATATATTCTAGCATCATCAGAGTGTGGGCAATAGTCGAGTAAGTATAAAGCAAGTATTAAAGTGATAGCGTAGGAACTACGATTAAGTAGGCAAGACATCTCGTAGCAACACAGTACGACAGATTATGTAGAGTAATAGGCAACCTCGATGCCAGTGAAGGATGGTAGATTAACATACTGACGTGTATATTGCTATTTCATCTAGACTGCCACTCAAAGGAGGCGAGTTTAAGTGGCAATAACTGCCAAGGCAAAACATACTAGTAGCCATCAACAGTATACACTTGACATCTTTGCATCAACTAAATCCCAGAGACAGCTGAACCACCTAAAGTTGAATTGCACACTGTGCAGCCCTCCTCATCTCCGTCGGAAGTTTAGCTGCTCTGGATCATCTAATTAACTTGTATATTAGCAATAAATTAGACCAAGCTGCACGAACTCAAAATTTTATTAAAATGATTGTGCACACTTTTGCCCTATATGAATACAAATGTAATAAACAATGCAAAACAACCTGCCTAATGGCAGAACTAAAACAAGAATGCTGACCTAGGCAGCTTAACACGTGGGAACTGGAGATGACAGCGGAACATTAATCTTGTACACATTAACGGGAGTTTGTGGAATTCCTTTGTTGATCGCTCCACTCTTTTTAAGTGACGATGCCACACGCCCACCCAAGGCTGCACTACGTCAAAAAGAAAAAGTTTATAGAGATTGCTGGTTGATTAAGTTGTGGGTATTGTCCAAGAGTTTTAGTATTTTGGTATCTTCCCCCTTTGTGTCTGCAATATCTTCTTGTCTGCTCAGGTATGCTAGAGTTTCAATTTAAGTGGTTTTGGATTTGTTATAACGATTTTATTTTAGGTTTTTGGCTGGAGCCTGAATAATGATTGATTGACGGAGGTTGTTTATCCTTTGTTGGAAAATTTCGTAGAATGATCGGTAAAGTTTTTGTCCTTTTAGGGCAATCATTAATGTCATCTTAGCGTCGACATCAGATGTGTGTGGTGACATTGTATCCAATCTTGCGTTGGGGAAGAAGAATTGGAACATGGACGTAAGTGACTGATGAAAGTTAGTATTTTTATATAAAAAGTTTGTTTTTTAGGATGAGTTCTTCCAACATGTGATCAGGATCGTTGATTTTGGCGTGAATCATGGTCATAATTTCAGCTCTTTTCGATACATTTTAATATCGCAGGTCTTCTTGGAGTACGTTGGCCCAGATGATGTCATTGCTGCCAGTGAACAATGTAACTGATTTTAATCTCTTCTTTGTTAGTTTATTCTTTAAGTTTATTATTTGTTGTCGCACCGAGAGTCCCTTTTTGTAGACTTCTTCTGATGAGTGTTTTGTATCCACTAACAAGCAGTATCGCGGTATCCTTGGTCATGGTCGTGTAGTTGACTGACAATGTCTTTGAAGAGTTTAGTTCTTTTGACATTGATGATGTCTTGAGCGGTATTATAGTAGAGCTTATATGATGGTATATCATGCTTGATGGGTTTGATTGACTTGTCTTTGGAGTACGGGGTGATTATCGGTATTCCCACAATGTGTGGTGGTATACAGACCTCATTTGCCATTGCGATCTGGTTTTCCAGTTAGTGCCAGTTTCCAGTGGTTTCTGTGATTAGAGCAGGGCCAAAGGTGACTGTGTAATTGAGGGATTTGTGATCGATTTCACTTAGTACTTCTAAGTGGGACGTTTTAGCAAGAGACTGTTTTATTTTTTGCGGTATTTGAAATTGAGTTGATGCACATTCTACGTTGAAGGCAACTTGTTGGTTGGGAGACATTAAGGTTTCTAAATCCATTTTTGTGTATGACTCCACGAACATGTTCATCTTTATCATTTCTATGTCCAATACTTTGTTAGGAGTGTAGTGGATTGTCGTAATTTGTATTTGATTTTTGTTGTTCAAAATTGATTTGTGCATGAGTAGATTTTGATTTTCTGCTCATATCCATGTCGGTGTTTGAATTATTTTTGTTTTTGAAAGTTTTTTGTTAGCAATATTTTCAAGTGGTTTTTGTATTCTTGGTGAGAATTGAATTGTGGATTTGGCTAGGAGTTGTTCTTCTTCCTCTATGGAGATGATGGTTTTAGGGAGTGATGTGATAACACAGAGAGGTTCAAAGTGTATGTTCATTGTCTTGTCCGTGATTGACGTGATGCTGTATGTAATTTCAAGATAGCTAGATTGTAGATATTGGAACAAGTTGAGGTTCTTCTCCTTGATATTGTAATTTCTGCATAGCTTCAGGTATGATTGTGTGCTATGAGGTATTCTCTGTAGCAGCATATCAGTGGTTAGCAGAGAATGAGTACCAGTAGTTCTTGGGAAATGAGATTTGGCAGTAGCTCTCCACATGTATTTGCGAGTGTGGGGTGGAGAGAGTTAAGGTTGCTTTTGTGTATGCTGAGTTGATTTTGTAGTATGATGGGAGATGTGTGACCAAAGGGGTTTTCTTTGTTGATTAGTCATATTAGGTATTTTTTGTAGGTGTAGCAAATCTGATGATGCTGTTTGAGAGGTGACGTCATGGGGCGGATTGGTTGTAGAATCCAATTTTTTACTTTTCTCAATATCAGTACAATGGTGATTTTGTTCCATCAAATTTTTGTAATAGTGATTCTTTTAGCTTTAGTCACAGGTAATTCCAGATCATGGTTATCTGTTAAAAATAAGGCAATTAGCCATATTGTTATCTCAGGAATCTTTTTATCAGTGAAGAGTTCATTGCAGAAGTCTTTTTTGTAGTTGAAATCAGCTGCTTGTGAGATGTCTGATAACAGTTTTTCTAAGTGGGTGGTGTAGTTTCAAGCTGGTGATTTGATTTTTTGCCATTGATCTTTGGTGTGTTGTATCACTTTGAGTTGTTCCCATTGTCATTGACGTTGTTAATGGTGTCTTGGTTTTGCTTAAAGGTGAAACTCATTTTGATATCAGTAGCTGTGATTGGGAGGCAGTTTGGTTCTATAATTTCAGAAGTTTGAGATAACAGTGTAGCATCATCCAAAAAGGCAACTAAAGCTGAATAACGTCGAATGATTATTAATTGAAATTAATTGTAAAAATTTAGTTAATGAACTTTAGTTATTTTTGTAAAATGCAACTAAGATTTAATATTGTTCAAAATAAGAAAACTTGTTAGCGATCAAGAAAAAATTGACAAATTAAATTGAGCAAACTAATGCCTACGTATGAACAGCCATATTTGCAGAAGAATCATTTGAAATTTAAAATCGGCAGGTACTTTTGTAGAAATTTTATAAATAGCTTTGATTCAACCATAATTTTGATGAACAATAAATTCTTCGGAGTTTATTTAATTTTCATTTCTACTTTATCTGGTTTGATTATTTAATTAAATGTGCAGCTAGGCAAGTTGTGTTTAGTTGTGGCTGGAATCCACCACGGGATCGATTCTAGGGTCTTTGTGCCAGTCACGAAAGTGCACCTATGTTACGGTTAGGAGTTTTTCGATTCCTGCCTAGTCTGACTT
>CABFPE010000131.1:1050027-1054223 GCA_900660155.1 Hofstenia miamia | reverse complement strand
ACACTCTACAAATATTGAGTTTAAGTCAGTTACAACTTTACTTGAGTGCACGCACTAAGCTAACGTAAGGTACACATAACTAATTCCAGTTGAGCTGAGGTGATGCTGTGGACTCAACCATCGTTGTAGAAGAGAAGGAGCTGTGTTGTGGAGATCAGCTTCAGGCAGTAGCCCACAGAAGAGCTGAAGAGGAAACATCTGACCACTTCGTCACCTAAACAGTGATAGTGAATACTCAATCATTGTATTAACATAACTAGTTAATAATAGAGGATAGTCTGATGGTTCGACAATGTAGTAACACCTCACCCGCGAATTACTAAGCACTCATTATCAGTAATCAGACACGGCGTAATAAGCTAGGTGGAGGATGTTACAACAGCATTGTTGATTGCTAAGCACTGTTCCATGATTATGTGATACTGGGGCATGATTCTGTGCATAAGTATGTCAATTAGAGTGAGCTTGGTGATTGACTGCTTATGTTCTACAGTAGTGCATGCTAATGTTATTTGCCATATGATGCAGAAGTATTCGAGATGGGTTTCAAGATCAAGTATGTTATCTGGTACTGATGTCTCCTCTTCAATATATATGAAGTTGACATTTATGTCATATGCATGTGCTTTGACTAAGATGACGTTTAGGCATTTTACCATCTTGGTATCGTCTTTGTCTATGGGTTTTAGAATGTAGACAATGTTGAGTGTGTTCCAATCAATATTTATGCATTCTAGTGCTTTGCAGTTATTCCTATTCTTTACAAATATTCAGTATGTTTTTAGCAGGATGTTGTCATCAAATGTTATATGGACTGTACAGCAAAAGTAGCTATGACTGAGTTTCAATATGAATGTTTCCAAGTAGAAAATGATAGTGTTGATCAAAGAGCATTTTTCGAGTTGATTATCATTGGTAGAGCTTCACAGTTAATTTTGTTTTCTCCAATTGATAATATTCTGATTTGACTTAAATCTGACAAGTACTGTAAACATATATAACACAGTGGGGCTCATAGGCGCCTCATATGTATAATAGATCTCATTATTATACCATAAGAATTTGGATCTAAAACAGGTTATCCTAAGGGTAGCTTTCCAGCTATTTGATGGCATGCTCTTATTTCAGTAATTGAATCAATTGGAAAGCTAAATTGATAAAAACTTCTATCTGTACACTTAACCTAAGAACACAAACTGAGCTCCGGTCTATCAGCTGCACTGCATGATGAATGGCTGAGTGCGCAGCACTCCAAAATCCCTTTAAGTGAATTTGAGGACCACCTGAGAGCTACCCATTTGCCCAAACATTTAGCTTTCCATTTGCATATATAATCAAACCTGCTAACACAATAAAAGATAAATCTAGTGGAACTAAATTCATCACTACTAATTGATTACAATCTATTAATAGAAAATTTTCACAAACATATACTTGACTTAAACCTCTTCTTAATTCAAAAGATATTTACTAATTCTTCATCTGCTTTGATTACTCAACGTCATCACTAAATTAGCCGTAGTGGTTTTGTCTGTTATCCTTTTGTCAAACAATTTTCTGACAACCAATTTCTCAAAAACTGCACTAATAATTGTTTTACAAAATATGAGTGATAATTATGTAGTTACAAAGAATTAATTATTAACACTAATTGAGTTTGTTATTAGTCTTGGTTTCCTCTTGTTTTACTCTTTATTACTTCATTATGTCACACTGGCGTTATTTCTGTTACATTTATTCTTTCAGGTGAAAATTTTTCTTCAATGATATCAATTAATTGATGCATTTGACGTTTAAAATCCTCCAGTGCATCGATTTTTTCTTTTTCACAGTTTAAGGCATCAATTAATCCAGAATTAATTATTTATGTCTTTAAATTAACTTTTGGACATGATTTAACAAGTTGTGTTAAATCAGGCGTACTCATTCCAGAATATCAGTGAAATGTACATTTTTCATTATAAACTGAGGTTCAGTGTTTGCATTGCTTAGCATTGAATTACCAATACAAAAAACTGTAGTACCAGGTTTTAGTTCTTTTACCAACTTTCTGTGAAATTCAGGAGTATTTAGTGGACTTGGTACTCTTGAAAAAGATGTTGGCTGCTGTTTGCTGGTTGTGATGTTATTTACATGTTTGCAAGATTGTAACATAATCAACATAATATCATGTGTGGTCAAGATGAGAGAAGGAGTAGAAAGAACTAAGACTCAAGTAAAATAATTATTAAATGTAAAACACATGATTATTATTAATTATATTATTTGTAAAAATATAAAAGCAGTATCTTTATATTAATTTGATGGCAGTACATTTGGCAAATGGAAAAAGAACGAAACGCAAACACTAATTAATGCTGACATGTGTAAAACAGCAGACGAAGAAACTAGAGGGAAAATTAGTAAATACACAACAACATCGATTAGACAGGTACTAGCCAAGTGTTTGATTGTTTAATATTATTAAGTATAAAAAGAGTGCAGTTGATTTATTTGATGATGAACGAAATTTATTGGATTTACTTCTTTATCTTTGTCAGGTTATTTTATTAAATTAAATGGAAAGCTAAACTGTAGAAGCACTAGAGTAATCTGGACAGTGGTCCCCAACTGCATTTAAAGGAAGTCTGGAATGGCAAGCACATACAGCCTTTCAAAAGTTTGGTGCAGCTGGTAGTCGTTGTTTACTTGATGTGCTTTTAAGTTAGGTGTAAGAATAAGGAGTTTTATTCATTATAGCTTTCCTATTGGTCGTTATTCAATAAGTATTATGATTATTATGATTGTTTGGTTAACTCTCATGACAAAGGCAATGTTTAGTAGATCTACTTTTTCTGTGTTATTAAATTGATTGCCTAGTAGTAAATTCATTGAAATCAGACTAAATTACAATATTTATTTCTTGCTGACCGCATTGATTGTTCACATGTATCAAGGGCTTACATGTTCTTTTATATCTGTAGGGTTATTATATGTAAGGAAATATAATAAGCTGAAACACCACAGTTGTGTTACTGCCTTCTTATATTTTAACTGCAATAACAAGAACAATCAACACACTAAATTGTTAACAAATTACACACACACACATGTTCACTGAGATACCATTTCTATGCACTGAGTCTACCCTTGGTAATTCCGTTGATGTCATCCGAGTCAAGCTGGATTAAATCACAAAGACCAATCATTCTCTAATGCATTGCTTCAGGTCAGGTTGATACCCATTGCATCATCTGTCACTCTTGATCTAAATGAACTGTAGTTATCTGAGGCATTAAGTGAAGCTAATGCTATATTAATTAAGTTAAACAGTTAACTATTAAGTACAGAGAGAGAGGTGTTGGAGTCTGTCATACATTGAATAGTGAATAAACCAGAATTATGTCGAGCAAAAGCCTAAATTAAGTTAAATTTGATGTTGGCAAGATTCTACAAGATGTTTCCACAATCTTTGTATCATCTTTAGTTCTTTCATTGTCAATTCCGGTAGTATTTTCTAATACCAAGTTGTTACATGTTGTTTCTTGTATATCTAGTGTTTCATCTGATGTTCTTTAACAATTTAAGTTCAAATTTAAACTAAGCACTCTTTTTTCATCAAGTTCTGCCCTTTCAAAAATCCATAAAAGCACTTCAGCAGCAGATTCTTTGTCCAGTTTTTGAAACATTTGATGGGAAGGGGTGTTTGCTTTGCCATGCAGGAAATCTTTGGCTTCATGGATTGTAGTATTCCCAGGGAAAATGTCATTTTGAATTTTATCAATGAGAGATAACAAAACAATCATCACTTTGGTGTTTCATAATGATAACAATTATAATAATAATAATAATAATAATGATATTAATGATAATAATCACAATAATAATAAAAATATAAATAATACAAGTAATAATAATAATAATAATACATTACACCAAATATTTCTTGTTACGAAATATTTCTGTCGCAAGATGGCGTATGAAAATTGATTTCACGTGCTATCTTAATACATGGCATAAAAAATATTTTTAGTAATTGCTCTAAATTAACCTGCATTTTTATGCCGTCATGAAATCTTTCTGAATGATGAAGCATTGTAGTGCTGCCTTTCTTTAAACGAAATATTTGCTAGATTTTGGGGCAATTTGCATTTTATTCACCCATATCTTTTCTCGAGAAGTCATAGAAAAAAGTATTTTTAGTGATTTCTCTAAAT
>CABFPE010000131.1:1042527-1045027 GCA_900660155.1 Hofstenia miamia | reverse complement strand
TCATCATCATCATCATCATCATCATCATCATCATCATCATCATCATCATCATCATCATCATCATCATCATCATCATCATCATCATCATCATCATCATCATCATCATCATCATCATCATCATCATCATCATCATCATCATCATCATCATCATCATCATCATCATCATCATCATCATCATCATCATCATCATCATCATCATCATCATCATCATCATCATCATCATCATCATCATCATCATCATCATCATCATCATCATCATCATCATCATCATCATCATCATCATCATCATCATCATCATCATCATCATCATCATCATCATCATCATCATCATCATCATCATCATCATCATCATCATCATCATCATCATCATCATCATCATCATCATCATCATCATCATCATCATCATCATCATCATCATCATCATCATCATCATCATCATCATCATCATCATCATCATCATCATCATCATCATCATCATCATCATCATCATCATCATCATCATCATCATCATCATCATCATCATCATCATCATCATCATCATCATCATCATCATCATCATCATCATCATCATCATCATCATCATCATCATCATCATCATCATCATCATCATCATCATCATCATCATCATCATCATCATCATCATCATCATCATCATCATCATCATCATCATCATCATCATCATCATCATCATCATCATCATCATCATCATCATCATCATCATCATCATCATCATCATCATCATCATCATCATCATCATCATCATCATCATCATCATCATCATCATCATCATCATCATCATCATCATCATCATCATCATCATCATCATCATCATCATCATCATCATCATCATCATCATCATCATCATCATCATCATCATCATCATCATCATCATCATCATCATCATCATCATCATCATCATCATCATCATCATCATCATCATCATCATCATCATCATCATCATCATCATCATCATCATCATCATCATCATCATCATCATCATCATCATCATCATCATCATCATCATCATCATCATCATCATCATCATCATCATCATCATCATCATCATCATCATCATCATCATCATCATCATCATCATCATCATCATCATCATCATCATCATCATCATCATCATCATCATCATCATCATCATCATCATCATCATCATCATCATCATCATCATCATCATCATCATCATCATCATCATCATCATCATCATCATCATCATCATCATCATCATCATCATCATCATCATCATCATCATCATCATCATCATCATCATCATCATCATCATCATCATCATCATCATCATCATCATCATCATCATCATCATCATCATCATCATCATCATCATCATCATCATCATCATCATCATCATCATCATCATCATCATCATCATCATCATCATCATCATCATCATCATCATCATCATCATCATCATCATCATCATCATCATCATCATCATCATCATCATCATCATCATCATCATCATCATCATCATCATCATCATCATCATCATCATCATCATCATCATCATCATCATCATCATCATCATCATCATCATCATCATCATCATCATCATCATCATCATCATCATCATCATCATCATCATCATCATCATCATCATCATCATCATCATCATCATCATCATCATCATCATCATCATCATCATCATCATCATCATCATCATCATCATCATCATCATCATCATCATCATCATCATCATCATCATCATCATCATCATCATCATCATCATCATCATCATCATCATCATCATCATCATCATCATCATCATCATCATCATCATCATCATCATCATCATCATCATCATCATCATCATCATCATCATCATCATCATCATCATCATCATCATCATCATCATCATCATCATCATCATCATCATCATCATCATCATCATCATCATCATCATCATCATCATCATCATCATCATCATCATCATCATCATCATCATCATCATCATCATCATCATCATCATCATCATCATCATCATCATCATCATCATCATCATCATCATCATCATCATCATCATCATCATCATCATCATCATCATCATCATCATCATCATCATCATCATCATCATTATCATNAAACCGATTTATTGAACTTACTTTGTTACCTCGATGGTATTGTTTTAAAATTTCAAACTGTCTATTGCAAGACAAGCATTTCGCCCCAAGAAATTCTAGAAGACATATCAAACTGGATTGATTCTGTTCTGTTACCCGATATTTGAGATGAACATGCTCTTAATCTTCTTGTGCTTTTCATTGAGCAGCTGAAGTTATTTTACAAAAGTTGTTTTGGGCGACGCTATTCTATGGACCTCATATTGTTTGCTGTTTTAATGCATTCATATTCGCCTTCAGCATATGAAAAACTGTCAAACTTTCTTTTCCTTCATACGCAAAGAACTTTAGCGAAATTATCGTCAGGCATGAATATGCCTGTCAGTGGAAATGAAAGTATGTATCTTAAATTACGT
>CABFPE010000131.1:1000009-1027114 GCA_900660155.1 Hofstenia miamia | reverse complement strand
TTATATCCATAAGGATAGATTCGGTTTTCTAAAAAGTTCAAACCATTTTTACAAGGCCATTAAAAAACTTCGAAATCTCATATTGTGGTGAACATTTGTGCTAAAATTGATCCTGGAGTACATGAAACATCCTATTTCAAAGAGAAATGTATTAAAAAACTATGTTGATGACCCATGCTCAGTGAAAGTAAAATTCTTCTATGCTTCAATCTGATTAATTGCATAAAGCTTAAATTTAGCAAATAGCCACCAAATAAATCATTTGAATGTTCTCTACTTAACCCTTTGAAGCTTGGTGGTACACATATGCCCCACCTAAACAAATACGTTTTTCTAGACTGCTATAATTCTCAGAATATTTATATTTTGCATGCATAATCTTATGACAAGTTAATATATTTATAAAGCTTCAGCCAAATTGCCAATTGCTCCTCAAAAGCGTTTGTCTTTTCTACTTGGGCATAATATTTCTGTTTGATCAATCTGATCACTGGTTTGGAAATAACCTAATTAAATGAATTATGTGGATAAAAAGGGTGTTTGTCAACCCATATGTGTGAAAATATTATATTGAACATAGTTTCTCACCATTAATTTTTTTCCAATTATTAATGGACCCTCCTAAGGGCGGCAGGTACATGAATGTACCACCTGGTGTTGCTTCATAGATACACTTTAAAATTTAATTTCTGCTTAATGCAAATAATTCGTTCTCACTACAAAAGCAACTGAGTTTCTTTTTTGGACTCAAAGTGTTAAATGAGAAAAAATTCTCAATAATAAGCAAAATTACGTACACGCTCAGTTTGAATAATTATGGCTGAAACTTAGAAAAACGGTTTAATTTATAATAAATTGTAAAATTGTATATTAACGAGGGTTGATTTTTCATAACACAATATCAAAGAGATGGTAATAAATTATTGTTTAATAGACTTTTAATTAAAGTAAGCGTTTGTGCAACAAGGATGTTTGTCAATCGGTAAGTTTGAATTGAAGCTAGCAGAAACGATTGCTATGAGCGAATGTAAATAACAATGCAAAACACATGAAGCTAGACTGTATTGAAAGTACTTAAAGCACCATTTAAAATAAATGTTTTTAAATGTTACTCCTCTACGTATTATCTTTATATGCAAAATATAATCTTAGTTTTCCGATTTGAAACGAAATTTCCAGACTACCTAAATTTCATACCAAAGCATATTCAAAAGTTTAAATAAAGTAAGTGTCATATTTTACACTTATAATGCTCTAAGCAGTGAAAACAAATATTATTAATAAGGCTTAGCGTACAATAAGTTAAAGAATTCATAAATGGGAATTTAAAAAAATGACTAATTATTATGATAATCCCAAATATCGATATTTATCCAAATATGCGATTATCGATATTTTTTCATTCGATACAACTAGCATCAAGAATAATTTGAACGCCGGGAAAGTTACTTAACGTAAACAAAATTTGGAAATTCCAATTACATTCATCACAATTAATCTGGAAATAGTATGCTAACAATTTTAAAAATTATTATTTTAGTGTTATGCTTGTGTAAACATACTATATTACGAAATATATCTGAATTAATTTCCCTTGTTTTACCAACAAGAAGACGATGCGTAAAATGTGCTTCTTTGAAGCAAGAGAAGAGGACACAAATCTTATATGAGGCCTGTGGTGTAGCTTTATGCATAAACTGCTTTGCACCAATCATTTATAATTAGAAAAATAAAGAGGTAATTTTTTGTTTTTTTCTTATCCTTTGTTAGAAGGAATATTGGGCCACATATGACCCACGTCTATAACCTATTGGGACACATGTGTCCCATTATGAATTTTGCTCATTACATAAATTTCTGACTTTCTTTAATTGAAATAGGTCCTAAGGAAGTATGTTCTGTAAAAAAATTAGAAAAAGGTATTTTGCACTTAACAAAAAAATTCGTTGTCAAAGGGTTAAGGGGGATGCACCCAGTGGCTAGTGCCCCTCTTGGGGAACTTCCCATTTTTGCCAAAACATCACTTCTATGCATTTCAAATATTTTTCATATTGATGTTTACAAGAGTGTCAGCCAAAAATTTAAAGTTAGCAATGCCTACAATCTTCTAATTAGAATTTAGAGGTTTAAATTACTTGTTATTTATAAATTTTCTCAACACAAAAACACTCATGCGAACGTATGAGCACCAAAAGATCCTAACACACTCCTAACCTCAAAAGAGAAGGCTTAATGTCAAATTTGGTGTTTAAAGACCAGAAGAAACTTTATGTTCAAGAATCCCCAAACAATCACAATAACAGAATTTAGAGTGGAAATCTATCAGTGGAGGCCAAGATCATAAACTGGTGACAAAATGCTGTTTCTGTGATGATGTGATTGGTGATCAGTCACTGGAAGCTCACAACTTTTTTGGGCTCTCGGAAGTCAAACTGAACAGCCAGTGCTACATTTTGGAAGCGAAACTGTCATCTTCCTCGCACTACCATTTTCATACTTCACCCTGGACTTTTCAGCAAGATATTTTCCAACACCTGACTTAAACCTGCCACTAAACTAGATTCAGAGTAAGAATTTAACCTGAATTAATAGTCTGTACAACCCTTCATCACACGTCAGTTAACCTGAAGTCAAAACTATGAGGTCATATTGGACAAACTTCATGCATTATTTTCAAGGTTATTGACTGAGAATAATAAAATTTGTCACCGGTTTATTAAGAAATTTGGTGTAATTAAGGACCATGTATATTATATTTGAGCATGTAAATTTAAATGAAATACACAAACTATCAAAATCACGAACAAATAAGAATGCAGGATACACAAACAGGATGTAAGGGACTCAGGTATCTTCTCAAAAACGTATATGGTGGAAAATATTGTACGGTGCAAACAATATGTAAAAAATATATGGTTATTAATTCGCCTATGTAAATTATGCATGCTACCAAACTAGCATATTTCTAACACAAACAAATTTGTAATTTTCTTTAATAGTTCCTGGAATAATTTGCAACCTCATAACAACGAATGTTACTTACTGCAAAGCCCTGCTACATGTGTTTCTTTTAAATTCAAACAGAAAAATTCGCCTATGTAAATTATGCATGCTACCAAACTAGCATATTTCTAACACAAACAAATTTGTAATTTTCTTTAATAGTTCCTGGAATAATTTGCAACCTCATAACAACGAATGTTACTTACTGCAAAGCCCTGCTACATGTGTTTCTTTTAAATTCAAACAGAAAAGTCGCTCGAATATCACGCAACCATTATATAGACAAAGATGCATTATGTATGCATTACTAATTCCATATGCACGTTATCTATGGCGCAATGTTTGTAAACCTACACAATATGTATTTAAATATTTTTTGAGCCTTTGAACATTTGGAGTAGTGCGTGCAATGATATCACATTAAACGCATTTATAAAAACAAAAGTACATTAAAATGTATGAACTGTGTAGATTTTTAAGAAACTTGGTTCGGTTAGCCTTTCCGCAGACTCCAGAGATATTTGAATATCCAGATTGACTTGTCAATAAATTTGTTTTGCAAATAACCCAGTTAGGAAGTATGTATGTATTTGATTTAATGCAGCCTGAACTGCTAAGTCTCCAAACCTAAATCAAAGTCAAAGTAAAAATTCGTGCTTTTATATGGAAAGAAAATGGTGGTTAACCATAAATATTCGAATTGCTGCCTTTTCAAAATGAGTAGATTTGTGCTATGTATGTAATTCTTTTTCGTTTTATGCTCAATTTACACTTCAATTGAAATTCGTTAAACAAATTCTCCTTTAATCACCAAAAACTTATTACAAGGCTGTAAAAATTATTTATGTGATGAAAAATAACATATATAATTGCAAAGAAAAAAAATGTTATTAAAGAAAAAATATAAAAATACTGATTTTGTTGGAAACACATCTTAAGTAGACGGAATAAACTCTCACAACGTTTGGAATGGATTTTCAATAATTTTCAAACAAATATTTTTTATATTTTTTTAAGGAAATAATTATATGTATTAATTAAATTGTCTATAATTTTAAAATTATGTACATTTTCTGTGGGCCTAGATAAACAATAGATATTTACATGGTACTTTGGAGCACGCTATAATACTGTGCGTGTAAGATATAAATATAGCGTTTTGTGAAATTTACATATGTGATTGCGCCATAACCGTCTACAACATGAGTCATAAAGCAATACTGACATTTCGATTCCAAGTACTCTGCCTTAATGTGAAACACTTCAATGCAGCGACAGCGAGAAAATAGTTACGTGCAATTTCTTAACTCAATTTGTGTGAATGAATTATATTTGTGAATTGCGAGACCGATTTTAAGACGAAATGCAAAGTGAAAGGCTAGGAAAATAATGCAAAGATTAGTAGCCGTAGCTGAAGACGACAAATACATAAAATTTTCAATACATTTAATATCCTGCAAAAGTAGTAACCACTAAAATCTACTCAATTGACATTTATGAAAAGAAAAATTATTATTTATCATGATGTAATAATAGAAAATAAATTTTATTGTATTAATTGTGCTAGGTACTAACAGGGGCGCAACCAGATGGAGGGGGGGGGGCAAATGCCTCTCCTAAATTTTGAATTGATTAGAGATTTTTATAAAAGTGACTGAGCTTCAACTTCAACTATCTTAGATGCCTTTTATCCCACGAAAAGAAACTGCTATCTTACTGTTGAACATTGTTGAAAATATGGGACTTAGTGAATTCACTTGTTTTTCATATTGGCAATAACTCTTTAATGCACACATTCTTATACAAAATAATATGTATTTTTTCTTTAGTAACGTCAAAGCCCGAAGGGGTTATTTTTGACCTAACAGGACTGTTAGGCCATACTTAAAAAATTGTTTTGAATTATCGATTTATTTTTTATTAAGTAATGAACTCAACAGTCACAGTGAGGCATAAATAGTATCCGAAAAGGTAAGCGAGTTTAAGTGTACTTTAGCACTTTTGTTACTCAACATAAACCAACCTGTTTTTTCAATTCTGGAATTGATATGCGTAGGGGGTAGTAGTTAAATCTAGTTTGAGACCACGTATTTGACAGAAAATCTGCTTATCCACATGCAGGCGCGTACCCAGGATTTTCTGACGGGGGGGACATCATTGTTATTCTCTAATGCGGGGCAAAGCCCCGCGAAAATTTTTGAAAAATTGAGAAAATAGACCCTGTCCACATGCATTTTAGGATATTTACTAAAATATTTACGGTAAGCACCAGCAATTATAACCACTGCATACGGACATAGATCGACGTTTTCTTCTATAATATATGAATACTTTGTTTTTTGGTTATTTAGGACGATAGCAATGTCAGCAGTGATTCTGAGGATTAAAATTCTTATGACGCTTGAACGACTTCTAAAGAATTAGACTGCGGCTTACTTGCAATAATTGTCGAAAATATATTTGTAAAATGCATTGTGTAACAACATTTACACGTAAAAACTTGAACCAAAACTTAATAAAATTAGATTTAGTTCATTTACTTTCAACAAAAAAATAATGAATTAATAAAAAAGCACACACATCTAAAAAATTAACAGGTCAAAAATGACCAAAACGGGTATTTTGGTCAATTTTTTTGGACGGGCATAGAAGGGTTAGAGGCACATTCTCGCATATTTGAAATGTGTTTGAACTCATTAGCAAATAGGATGAAATTTACTGTAGTATTTTATTATTTACCCTCCCTTTCACTCAGGGGCGCACCCAGCTTTTTCTATGAGGAGGGGAACTATTATGTATATATATATATATATATATATATATATTGTATATATTTCATTTTAACCTAACAAACAGACCACGCATTATAAATCTTTATGTTATCAATTACTAATAATGAATTATTTCTCGCCTACACCTCACTAATGCAACCTTTATTAGGTGGCTAACACACTTATTGTTCCTTAGAGCAATGGGTGAGGCGAGTTTCAAATACAGGCTGATGCACTGTTAACTGTTCCTAATTTGAATAGGAAACACTTCTTTAATTTTGTAGTAGAGTGATTTCTAGAAATGTCTTACTTCTTAGACTTTAATAAATCTTATCAGAAAATTTAGGCCAATCCCTGCTCAGCCTGAATCCGCTCCAACCCACTTAATTCCGATTTGGCATATTTTCATGAGATTTTTTAAGAAATTTTCTACAATTTTGCGTCTTGCTATATCAAAGTAAGGTATTTTAGAATAGAAACCATCAATAAAATCTGGGCATTGAATTGGATATTCTAAATTCAGTTCTTCAAGAGTATATGATACTAATATACAATTTCAAAACGTTTAAAAATTATATAGCATTCACTACAACTGTAGTGACCAGCGCAGGTTTATCTCCGACTTCAACTCCTGATAACAGAAAAATGCACAGGATTGGGGATCATTTCGAATTAAGCTGAAAGAAAAAAACCATTAGTTACGTTTTGCAACTTGCCATAATTGGAATTATTATTAGCATTGCTATATAATTCACAATATTTCACTACAAGTTAATGTATACAGAAAGCGTGTTCAAATCATTTTCACCCCAGTAAGCTATAACTTCATAAACATTTCATTCAAAATGGCTATATTTCTTATTCTTAATTTCACATAAGTAGCGCATTAAATTGCCCCTCGCCATAAATTACAGAAAAGCAGGAGTAGGCAATTTTTAATTGGAACTCTAAAAATAGATGTTTCTTGTTTAGTAAATTAATCAATTTTTGCGTTTCAAACAATAGATTATTGCAAACTTTTGGCACTAATTAGAATAAAAATATTATATCAAAAATTATAGTAAGTTAACTAGTTTGGTATTAATAAAAATCAATATATAACACATAAAAAAATTTTCAAAGAAAAATCATAATTTTGAGATAACAAAAAGGGTTACTTGTGGTTCATACATCTGTTAGCAGTAAGAAGAAATTGTTCTACAAAATCAAAAGTTAAATATTGCCACTAATCATAATTGCTAATGGCAATTTCTTTAGGTTTGGCATGGTAAGGTGCGGTGTCCGACAGAATATCACAATGGTGCGAAATAAGGTTAATATTAAGCCTTCAATATGCGTAAAATGGTGAATTGGGTTGTGGAAGCATTACATATTTTTGGGTCATCAAATTATCCAGTACATTCCACAGCCAATGCTATATAAATTTACTAGACAGGATGATAATGCATCTGGAATCCGGAATTGAATATATATTTCAGTAAGATTTAAGTGAATCTTAAATATTTGGCAATTGATTTTTTTAAATATTCAATAGGTTAATTAATTTGCAATTTTTGCAATAATTGCAATAATAATTTAATATTGTCTACCCTTGCAGACATAGAATAGAACCAATAGTTATTTACATATTATGTTGTACAATTGTTATAGGTAGGGGCAAACGCAGGGTTTTCCAACGTTGGAATATCTCCGCGGTAACTTACGGCCCGTAAGTAACAAAAAGCGGGGCAAGCCCCTAAAATTCTTTGAAAATATTGATGAATTCGACACTAAGAAATGCATTTCACTACCTAAATTTGGACTTTCTTAATATTTTTTAACGAAAACTTTTTTGTTTAACCAGTCAAAGGCAATTTTGAAAAATTCACTGAAGGACATTTCACAGCTTGCGTACGCCACTGGTTATAGGCAAACATTTCATGAGGAATGGAAGCATCTCTGCTCTGTTGAGGGGGGGGAACGTTCCCCCAGTCCCCCCCTCTGGGTGCGCCTCTGCTTTCACTATTTATTAATTAGAATGTAAATAATGTATGTAACAATATCACAATTGAAATCCAGTACTCTGTGTTGTTCAGAGCACTGATAAAATTGCGTTTATCATTACCAATTCTGGAAATTGCTGATGTTCTGAATGCAAAAGTTTGTGGGTGCAGATGTTGAGAGAGCCTCTGCGAATATCACTTTCATTATTTTCGAAACGATTTTGTGCTTCAGGCAATCAAATTTTGTGGTATGAAACCATGATAGACAAGTGCCTTCAATACACCCAACAGATATTAATCCACTGGAGATAGATCTGGTTATCTTGATCTCCATCGTAGTTATATTGGAGCCCCACATTCTTGAAAAATTACAGATGATATTTTCCGCTTCCACTTTAGTTGAGGGAGGGCATCGGCTCGCAACATGTTTGTATAGCTATGTTGATCCATTGTTTCAGTAAAGAAAAATAGCAGCATCTCATTTCTGTCTTCTATCCAGAGAATTTCTCCAAAAGCAGCTGCTGACAAATCGCATCATTTCGAGGTGCTGCGAAACTACGATGGCCACCAAGATTACAAGATCTATCTCCATTGATAAATTGATATGGGGGAGTGTCTTGAAGGCGTGTGCCTAACTTGTTTTCACATAGATGACCTGAAGTAAAACATTGTTCAGAAAATTGATGTATATAATTGATGTAGATAAATGAATTGCACCGCGCTGTGAAAATCTTGCATAAAGATGTTAGATTATAATTAAGAAAAATTGTGGTTGTTAGAATTTTTTTGTAACCTGGGCAATTCCCCTCCCTTGTGTATTCAATGATGTTTCATTTCATGCAGTCAAGCGTTTACTATATTGATATTAATTTACCGAAGAGATGTGCAAATTACAAACAAGCTAAAAATAAATGTTGATATTATTAAAAGTAAAATGAATTTGACTTATGATCCACCCTGCATCTATTTATGTCCTAGTAAATACAAATTACATCATATCCTGTTAAATTTTGTCCGGACATTTTCATAAAGAATGTACATTGTAGCGCAGAAAATTGCCGACAAAGGCTTGGACAAAAATCGCCAGTATACCATCGCCACATATTTTACAAAAATAAAGTGCCCCCTAAAATTTGAAGTTAGTTGCGCCCCTGGGTATTAATAGGCTTTGTGAAATTTGTTAGATAAGTTCTAAGAGAACAATGTCGATAATTCTTGAATATGGGAGAATATTGATGTCAATACCAGAATAAAACAACAGATACACGTTCAATTCACTAATTTTAAAAGAATGAAAGACAGGGTAATTAATAACAGATCAGTATTTACAGTCTAAAGGGTCCTAATGTTGAGAAGTCAAACTTTGTTAATTACCATAAACCTCATCGAATCTATAAACAGTAAAGGTTTTAAGGGGTCAAAAACATAATTGCATTGACTCTGTGGTTTTGTGGCAGCGCTATTCAATAATTAGTGAAAAGGTACTAGTAAATTTTGAATTTTATGATGATGAAATATTTCACAATACTAATTCTTTTTCTGCTGGATGGATTTGAACATTAGGTATAAACTATGATATATAAACTATTTTACAAATATATTAATAGATTATTTCAACAAAAAAGCAAGAAAAAAGATTATATTTTTGCTACATGGGAAACGATTTCTTTCGCATTTTTAAAGGACAAATTTTCGCACAAAAGAAATTTAAATCCGCAAGATAGCAAAAATGGAATTTCTTAAAATAAAAAATACACAGAACCATTTACAATCAATTAAAACGATCTATGTGAAATGTTTCAACTTGGTATTGTTTCCATAACACGGTGAACGTATGAGAATTCTTACACTCGTAAATATATTAGAAGAGTATGTACATGTATTACAATCCAGGTGAGGATTTTAGCAGTTTGGAAAAGATATTATCGACGATAAGATATTAATCGAGCTTATTGATAGTGAGATATTGACAACTTGAGTGAATTATACTTCAAAAAAAACGCCATCTAAGCGCTTAAAAATTGAGATATGCTCAAAGAATATGGAGGGGGTGGTAAAAATGCAAAATATCAAGTTTGTTTAGTCTTTGGAGAGAATTTTTATACATTATTATATTGAATAAAAACTACATTCTGTTACAAATTTATACACAAGATATTAATTTTCATAAACACATTATGTGATAAAACTTCTGAAGAGGACAGTAGTATAGATTATTTTCATACTGGTAACAGCATGCATACAATTGAATATAAACCATTAAGTTAAACGATATAATGAAATTTGTTATAATAAACCAATTTCAATGATTTTTACTACTAAGAATTACCTATTAGAATTCTATTAGTTTGTCAAAAACAATCATGATTTCCAGACAACCATTAAAAATGGTGTTGACATTGTTATGAAAAATTGTTGATAAAGTGTACAAAACCATTTTTAGAAAAATAGATTAAAAATTTGAGTTTTTTCATTTCAAACAATATTAATTTTTCGTATATTATAAAACCCATAGAAAGTGTTTTCGAATTTAGATCAAACATTGGAACCATGCCTTGCCTATGAATGGGCACATATAATTTTTATAAAAATTAACACTAGAATAATGATCACAAATAAACGCCTCTTCTCTTCCTGTTAATTAGTTAATAAAAGTGGGCATGTTTGAAAATATTTTGCCCCATTCCCTGGAATGTTAAAGTCCTGGCACCACTAGCACAAATATGGATTGCAGTAAAGAAATATATTCATTCGAACGTTAATGGCAAAGTATCATCCATGACACCTGCCACTATAAGCGATTAATTTGGTATAAACAAGTTAAGCCCTTGAATATCACGTATATATTGAAAGCCCTTTAATACACCATTTGAATTGTATAATATATTCTTGATGATTTCCTTCAAGCTATAGTAATTGCTTGTTGGCAGAATTTCCGAGATACATTCGAAATAATAAACTGGAAGAAACAACACAGTATTGTGATAAATTCAGTGCAATGTACTGCAGTAAGCTAATCTTGGTAGACTAAGCGGCTTCCTGTGAAAACGTAATTAATGTTTGCTCCAGCAATTTTAAACGTATATGAATGCTCACTAAGCTATAATCTAGGTTTGTGTAGCTCCGTGTAAGTTAATGTACAGTCAAACCTTAATATAGGGTACCCCCCCCAATAAAATAGCTGTTTTCAAGTTAGTCTATATTGAGGTTTACCCTATATTGATTAAAATTGAAAAATAATTTTCCTAACAACTTTTAAGAAATAGATAGACTTATATTTATTCAATATTTCAACCAAAATAATTAACAATATCAGTCTCGTGTCATTTTTTGCATTTATGTCATTTGCGTCCGTCATAATCTCAATACTAGTACTAGAAATCTTTGAGTTTTTGCGAACACAAAAAAGCATTGAAAAAATTCACATAATTTGAAAAAATTTGTTTTACTGTAATTATATATTCTACCCATGTAATATAATTGGCATTTATGACATCAAAACCATGCGGCTAACAACACCATGTATCTATTAACTTACTTAGTTAAAAATAAAAAAGCTGGTACTGGGAATAATAATAGACTATTTTAGAGGCTAAAACAGCTAGCAGCAGTAAACCAGACAAACTCATAGTGAGAGCCAAAAGCTGCGGAAAATGAGCATTAGCTTGCTAATGCTTACTTCCAACGACAAACCTAGTTTCTTAGTCACTTTAATTATGGCGAGACTTGTAGTTCGAATTAATGTACCTAAAATATATTTCTAATTGCAATTTGAATTGAGCCGAGACGATTAACTATTTAAATTAGAGTCAAACAATTAGATTTAAGATAATTACTATTTAGGCATATGATTAAGCAAATGCTTTCGATAATAAGCAAATATTGTGCTGGATCTTTAGGCAAGGAACGGAAAAATTTCTTTGGATAAAGTCGGATCATACAAATATTTAAGTCAACCGCTGTTCTAATCTGGTTGTTTTGTTAATACACAAAAAACGTATTAGTAATGATTGGAAAAAAACTTTTAAAAAATGTTTGGACTTGAAGACAAAGTAATTTCTAAAGTTTAATATACATGTAGAAAAATATTTTTGTGAATTCAGTTCAGATCGTTGTAATTCACATGTCACTTCTGCAGTGAATTTAGAATTTTCAATTGAAATTCGCAACTATCACCTGGAGGCACATCAATGAATGTTATTGTGATACACATTGTGTTAATTTTTATGCGAATTATGCAAAAGCAACGAAATTTTGTTTAAGACGAACCTTTGCGAGATGTCAATAAAGATCAGAAGTGCACAAAACAAAAATTTGGCAATGTAAAACTATTTAAATTCGACAGAAAATGGAGATGTCGTCATCAAACATTCAATTCGCATTTGTGGTTGATTTCTCAATAATTTTGTATATGAAAGCAAATTTAGTTATAAAATTTTTTTATAGAAATGTTTTTATTGCATGAAAACACCTGGAAATTGCCCAAAAATCATTCTGACAGTTTAAAAATTTTTGGAGATGGAATTTTTTTGATAGTAAATTAGTTTTACTAACCCGTCAAGACTAAAGAATCACGGCATCTCTGTGGAAGAAAAGCGGTGCATGTGTTTAAATGGCAAAGGGCCGTATAAACAAGTACTCGAAATGATTTGACTTTTTGCATTTTTGCATATTTGTAGTAGACATAAATCGAGTTAATGTAAATAAGAAAAGGATTTGTCGAAATTGACTATAATAATATACAGTCAAACCTCTTCAAATTTAAGTTCAATGGACCAAATAAATAAAGTAACTATAGAGAGGGGTTAACCTTAGAGAGGCTGCTGTACAAATGGAATGTTAAGATCAGGAACGTTAATCCGGTGATAGGAGTTCCAAAAAGACTTAGGTCTTAAAACATAATACTAATAAATAACGTAATACTGATAAAGGATTTGCACTGCACAATATAATATCGTTATGAATTATATGGCCTGATACATGATATAACCATGGAATGTAGCAAACACTAATAAATTAACTAATTGGCGCAATTTTATATAACGTTAACTTTAGAGAGGTAAATTTTGTCACGTGTCTAATAAACTAACTTAACAATGGAGAGAGATTAACTTTAGAGAGGTTCGATTATATATATTAATAGAAAAACATCCAAAACATCAACCCGCTGATCAGAATTTTGTAGTAAAAAGACGATCGTTTGACATACCATCAATATTCGACCATATTGATGCCGAGATGATCAAGAAAGTTGCACTAAAGACCATGGCAGTCACGGTCCCTCCGGTTTGGATGCAAACAACTGGCGCAAAATAGTCCTTAATTTTGACAATGCTTCCATCGATCTTTGAAGGACAATTGCGGCCCATTCCCGTCGACTAGCCACAGAAACAATAGAACCAGAATATCTCTCCCTATACAATGCTTGTAGACTTATTCCACTCGATAAATACCCCGGAGTTCGTCCAATAGGTGTAGGTGAAGTTATTCGGCGAATAGTAGGTCGCACCATCGTTGGATGTATCACCAATGACTTGAAAAATATTGGAGGAAAGACACAATTATGCCTAGGGCAAAAAGGAGGAATCGAATTTGCAATCCATTCGCTGAGAGAAGAATTTACTAAAGACGAATGCGAAGCTATTCTCCTCATCGATGCAAAGAATGCATTTAACATGCACTGAAACATATATCATTGCATTGCCCGTCCCTGGAACATCCTGTAAAAAATTCATACTCTGCCCCAGCACCACTCTATGTTAATAGAATCACTCTTTTGTCCGAAGAAGGAACCACTCAAGGGGACCACCTAGCCATGGCCATGTATGGCGTTGCGACAATAAAATGATCAAAGCTGCAGAATCAGCCACGGTCACACTGAGATGGTATGCCGATGATGGAAACGTTGCAGGTTCCCTGGAGGCACTTCATGAACTATTCTGTTCGCTAGAGACAATTGACCCCAAAATACGGATACTTCGTGAATTCCCCAAAGTGCCAGATTATCACTAAGCCGCATCTCATTGCGAAGGCAAGAGATATCTTTGTAGCTAGTCAAGTCGAAGTTAACTGTGGCACAAGGGTGCTTGGCTCTGTAATTGGGAGTGAAGATATCTGTAACGCATTCAACCGAAAAAAAATCAGAAAATACAATAATGTCATTAAAAAACTGGCAGTTTGCGAGACCTTCCCCAAATGCTAATTTCGCCTTCCTAACCCATGGACTTCAAGGAAAAATGACATTCTCTGCGAGGACAACACCTGGATTCTCCAGCCACTTGAAGGCGATTGACGACACGATAAACAAATCCCTTATTCCTAACACCACGGGACGCGACAAACCAAATCACAACCAAAGGCGACAACTTGCCCTCCCCATGAGGCTTGAAGGTCTCAATACCAAGGATTCGTCAGATTACACAAACGAGTATCAGTTGTCAAAACAAGTCACAACCTCTGAACTCATTGGATCCATTGACAGCAGAAATCATCAAAAGAAGTATGATATCCGATATACCAAAAGTAAAATCGTCAGGCCAAATACAAGAATTGAAAAAGATACTAGAATTGATGACACTAACTGTGAGATATGCAGCGTTATTATCTCAAGAGAAGGGGGCTTCTGCCTGGCTCAAAGCAATTCCTCTTGAACGTTATGGTTTTTGGCTTTCAAAACGAGATTTTCTTGACACCCTGTGCTTACTGCATTGTTGGACACCCAAAAGCTTACCATCTCACTGTCCATGTGGTGAAATGTTCAATTTGAGTCACGTAATACACTGTGCGAAAGGTGGTTATACCATAGTTCGACACAATAAAATTAGAGACACCTTCGCGGAATTACTGAGTGAAGTGTGCCGTGATGTGGGGATCGAACCCCGCGTACAATCCTCTGAAGACCACTCATTTAGCATGAAGACGTTATGCACTGAAGATGATGCACGACTGGACATCAAAGCTAACGGTCTATAGGGTTCTGTTTTCGAGAGAACATTTTTTGATGTTTTTAACCCCCCTTTAAAAATCGTGTCCAAAGAGCATTAAAGATGCCTATGCATATCATGAATCCATCAAAAAACGAAAGTACGAAGAGCGTATTCGTCATGTTGAGCAAAGCAGTTTCAATCCCATTATCTCTGCCTCCTCTGGCGGAGCCGCTCCTGGTGCTGCAAAAGTTATGGAAAAATTGGCCGAAAAGATCAACGAGAAGAGGAAAGAATCATCCGCAGAAACTCTGAATTACATAAGAACTGTCGTCAGTTTTGCCCTCGACACCATCCTTTGCCTTAGAGGATGTAGAAGCTTAAAATCAAATTCTATAGATAATTCTATTTCTGCGGTAAGCTCAGAATGTCAAATTTTAAAACCTCATTAACATGTTGGTCATACAGTCATTTCAATTTTATGGATAAACATTTAATTACTCATCTGTCAAGTATTCAGATTAGCATTTATGATTGCAAATGAGGCTAATGAGACTTTCATTGTCAGCAGTTGAAACCCCACTGCCTTTTGTGTAATTTATTACTTTACGGTATTCACAATGCTTTTAGTTATATTTTTGTTGTTTTTATTAGACTCTTGTCATATGAACTTGTAATAAAAATTTTCTTTGTTTGTATATATATATATATATATATATATATATATTGTAAAATAGCAGCTAANGCTAATAACAAATAAAATATAAAAGCTATGATAAAAATACGAAGTGGTTTCACCAGAATTAGCAATTACTGTCTTCATCTGATCATGATGAGAGAAGTCTGCAATAATTTTTGTATACAAACATTCAATATTGGTTGTTTGCAATGCTTCACATGAAGGTAGAATTGGTTGGCAACCTCTTTGCTTTAATGTAACAACAGTTATCAATGGGGATTAACATCTTAAGCAATAATCGGTGAGTTTTTTGGTTCATTTTAAGAACTTTAAGCCTAAATGTTCGAATCTTCACGGCCATGAATATATATATTTCGTTTTCATGAACTCAAGGAATTTTTTTCTAATAAAAACTGTTTTTGGGAATTGATTTATAATTTTTTAGGTGCTTATGCAAACAAAATGGGATCCACTGTGTGCTTCAATCATGGACAAAGAACCTGATTTAGCATAATGGCGTTAGATAATGTGACATTTAAAATATAATTCAGGTTTTCTACAAATGATTAAGATGTCTTGTGTGCTTTATGTAATACAGAGATTTGGCATAAATATTAAACGACATGCATTCAGCTTCAGAAATATCAAATTTTACATTTTGATCATCTGCAAATGCAAAAGAAAGTTCAGCTGAAATAATTGAAATACTATTTAGTATTAAAAACATTTTCTCTATTAAATATATGGCAAACAATATTCAGCAGAACACTTAGTTGTCCAAGAAAATATAGAGAATGAACGCATTATTTTTCATTGAATTCAACAGTTACACTAACTCTTGTGAAATAAAAATGCCAAAGACAAATTCCAAATGTCTGGCTCAAGAAAAAAAATCATATGAATACAATATTGAACTAAAATGAACAAGTTACTGATTACATAATTCACAAGATTATTGTTACATTAAATACTTCATTAACTACCTCAGTGAAAATATAAATTTGAATATTTTTAGCAAAAATGTTTAGTTTAAATTCTTTCAAAAGAAAGTCACAATTAAAGAAATATTTGCTAAATTTTGCAGATGGTTGTCACTTATTGAAGATATTGGTATTCGGACATGGGGGAAACATTTTCATAGCAACCGGTTTATCGAAAACAGGGTGGAGGGGTATGCATTGCTCGCCCAAAAATTTTTCGGCCTATGTAATAATTCGTCCAATGGAACCTTCTGCCAATAGGCCTATTCGTTCAATGGCCCAATTCCTTTTTTTGCAAAATAGATTTCTATTATTAAAAAATTCGCTATGAACGAGTATACTACAGTGTAACTCACTTATGTACAACAATAATTGTATCAAAGACAAACACATGGAATTCAAAAAGGTCACATAATGTTGTGTGTACACAGCAGAAGACATATGGCAACTAACTAGAAGCTATGTTTGGAACAGTAGAAGACATGACATTATTCAGCATCATATGATTTTAAGGAGGCCATTAATTATGTTGAAAAATTCTAGGCAAAATTTAATTTAAGTTTCCCTCTAAAAAGCATAATAAGCATGTATTACTCCTTTTAGTTCAGATGAGATAAAAATTTTGGTATAAAACATTTGACAGGAATTTTCTGAAAACCTGCATTGATTTCTAATGAAGAATTTTAGTTTATTTTACTTTTTGCCATTACAAATCCCTTTTGCATTATTCTTGAAACGTGTGCCCTTGAGAGAATGAAAATTCACATGACCATTGAACATTTAAATTGCTGTTTCCATGCACAAGTTGTTAACCAGTTAACAACAAATGAAAATTCATTCACTTCAACCTCTCTTGAATATTGTGGAATAATTTCAATAAAACAGAACAAATTATTATAATTTATTATAACTTTTGAATATTTAGTTTCTTGTATAAACATTAATTATTTCATTTTCCCCTTAACCATTAATCAATTACAAGCTGAGTCATTTATTGACTATATTAGTTGTTTTCTATTGTTGACAAGTGCAGTTTGATGCAAATAAGCATTTAGCATTTGAAAAACAATTTGCAATATTAATTAAGTAATACATGCTAGCTGCTTATTGACTGAGATTTTAGTTGTTTATCATTACCAGGTTTTCTTTCTTAAATACTAACAATGTAAATTTATTAATGAACCAGTAATTGTCCACTTGTGTAATTTATTGCATTCATTGAAATAGCATTCTCAGTGATAGAGCTACTTAATTGTCAAGTATTGAGTGAATCCTACATTGTGACCTTGAAATGATTTAAATGGATATATCAACTCAATGGAACTGTGAAACTGTCACATTTCATATCCAAATACTCACAGGTGCATACATTACTGCCAGAAATGCAATGGCAATACAACAAAAACAGCTCAGTTGACACTGATTATCAAAATTTCCTGCTATTGTAAGTAAGAAAAATCAATAATGCATTTGCCAACCAAATCTCTTGCTTGAATACTGCTACCACTTTGGAAAACTAATTCCTTAAACATTCCAAGCAAGAAGATAGCTCTTATCAATACCTGGATCTCAATCCCTACTATGATATCAAGGGCTAGACTGCCTCATAAAAGAACAGCTCATTGAAAAATCATAATGTCTGTAAGTGAATTCACTCAATTATATGTTAAATATCACAACTCTAAGAAAAAGAAGAAACAATAACAAAAATTCTATAAGGTTGTATGCTTGCTTGTGAAATCACAGGATAAATATACAAAACTTGATTGAACACATTTTGAGTAGAAAGGCTTGAACTTAAATGAAAATCAGTTTCAAAATATTTTAAATTAGTATATTATTAATATTTATAAATTGAATAAAACTAAAATAAGAAAATATTAATCAAACTAGGAATATTGGTCAAAGAAATCTTAATTTTCAAGCATGAAATATAGGCTAAATACCCAAACTCACATCAAGTAAATGAGATTGACTTGAAAAATTCCATTGTCATAATTCATACAATTATCTGTAAAATTTATCTGCATAATGAACTTTTCGTAATTCTTTTTGAATAGATAAATATCTACAGCCTGTTTTATATATTTTACATTTTTCACACTTTTTAAATCTTGTTTCTTCATGATATCATGAAATCTCAGTGTATTTGTACACTATTTCCTTGATTCTATGTTTAAAATATAATTAGTAGCATGAAATTGAATCAATTTTGATTTTAACTAATAAACAGCTTACAGTGTAAGGCTAACACTATATTTTCGAATTTACATTTTACGTAAATATATTGTGCGAACTTATGTTGCTTATATTTCATTGGTGCACATGTGTTTTCCTATGTGTCAAGGTTTCTAATAGAATTCGACTTACTCGTACCTACCTCGAACATTTACGTTCGTGTTCGAGTTTTGAAGAAATTAGGATTCGATCAAGTTTTTTTCAAATTTATTGCAATTTCAAGTTTTTAAAGCTATGCGATATATCTTAATAGACGACAATATTTGTTTAAAATAATTGATTTCTTCCTAAATTTTTAAGTGGAATTCTTTCAATTTTGTGTTGTAATGATTTCCCTTTCGAGTTTTCCGAATTCATTCGAGTCTGAAAATTTCGAGTGCTCAAAATCTAGTTGTAGTCGTCATGAGATTTTGATTCTGTTAAAAATTCATACAACTCCTAATTTAAATTTTAATGTGTGGATACGCATTCGTCACTCTTCTTAATCCTTCGTATTGTGTGTAGAATTCCTAGTGTGTTACGTTTTTAGCAATGTTCTTGAAAATGTTTTCATATTAAAAATTCACAAATAGCGTACGTGGCATGGAAAATCAATTATTTCTAGTCATGAAACTTCCATAGCATACGTCTTAATCATTTTTACTTTGAAGCATACATTATCATTGGTGTGTGTAAAAAAGAAATTTATTACTACTTTTCACAAATAATTCACTGCTTTAGCATAGCATGTGTTTTCTAGTATTATTTTGATTGAATACTGGAACAGGTTAGGTTTAATTATTGGTGTGCAATTTGCAATCGTGTTAGACTCATCCTATGTGAAAGGTAAAAGCGTATTTCGAGTAACAAACTAAAATATTTAAGTACAGAAACAGTATGCCTTACGAGAGATTGTGATCTCTGAACGACTTTCAGCTACTGAAATCTAAATCTAAGATATTTACGAACACGAAAAAAAAACGATAAAAATTAGGGGGATGTACATATACATTCGCGCTTTCCGTTTTTTAGAACTCAAATTTTTCAGCTCTCAATATTGAATGACTTGAAAGAAATATATTTTCTTGTTCTCGATTCCAAAATTACATGCAATCTCTATTTTGAGCCTCGAATTAATCACATTTTTTAATGCCACTATAGCTTTCGGATCTACAAGACATTGATGTTTATTATGCAGCTTAATTAGTGTTTCCATATGTATAACTGGGCGGAGTTGCTGTTGCGGCTCAGTGACTGAGTTGAAAGAGAGCTGCTCGAATTGCAAGAAGACAGGGGACAACTTCATTAAAGATGAGTTTATTGTCATTTCAAAGTTCGACAGCTTAGATAAATATAGAACGTGCATTGTTGAAAACGCGTTATGAAATAATCTCTAGCGGCATACCGAGAAAATTAGCTACATCTGAAAGAATTCAGTTCGTGTTGCTCATTGCCAGATAATTGAAGAATCACAATCCTGTCTATCGCCTATTAGTATAACTAGTCAATATATGAATCTTGCTTTATTACTGAATCGTGAAGTTGACGATAGTTTTGCTGCTATTGAAAATTTAAACCTGTTTTCATGACCGATCTACCTTGAATAGCAGTAAAAATGTTGGTGTAGGCGTCAGTGCTTTTATTCATCGATCCATAGATTGCATTCAACTGTATCCGCAAGGTTTTGAATGTTTCGAGGTGTTGTGGCTGGAACTGATCATTCACTCAACCAAATATCGTGTATGCTGTCTCTATCTATTACTCTCCGAACTCATCAGTTGAGAATGAATTTTCTGCTCATATAATTGATTCAGTTGAAAGATTTATGTGCACAAGTTGCTTAGAGAATGTTATCCTCTGTGGCAATTTCAACGAATGCAGCCTGGAGAATCTCATTGCCGACTCAGCTGAATTTGGTCCGACTCATGGAAATATGACGTTAAATTTGATTTGTATGAGTTATCTAATGCCTGAGGAGATTTACATTTACCAATCCATCATTGCCATTGACCGTAAATGTGTCATATGGAGTGTTCCTGGCTCTCGGAAAATGGTTTGTTGTTTCCGTAATCAACGAGAGAGTATTGCAAATTCTTTTTTGAGAACCTTTTAAAATTAATTTTGCTTCGATTTTCTGGTCATCGAATGTTGTTGAAGCAGTGCAACAGTTTGAGGATTTATTGTTCGCAGCTTATGAGGCACCATGCCCACTCAGACAAGTTGTTCTGTGTGAGAAAGATCCTGTGTATTACACCAGTAGTAAAAATCCTTCTCAAGAAAAAGAACAAGCTTCTTATATCTGATGCGAGTCAAGGAGATGCCGACATTCGAAACCGGATCAAAGCGAATGGCTGAGATAATGGAAGAATTGGATGCAGAATGTGGTGGCAAATTATTAAAAGTTATTTGTCTGGACAGAACAGAACTGAATGTGCCATTTCAGCAGCACAGATGAATGAGTATTTCAATTCATTCTTATGTGATTAAGAAGGCATTAATATCCCAAACGATCTTCCTATCTCGAATTCACCTTCTTTCACTGTACAAGAGTTCTATCAATATCTCGTCAGAGTAAAATAGACAGTGAACGAAAACATCGATTTATCTTGGTGAGCAGCACCGTTTTTAGCTGAACCTCTGTGCTCTATCTTCAATTTATATGTTGAGCATAGCAAATTTCCACGCCAGTGGAAAATCTCTCAAATAATTCCAATACCGAAGGTTACTAATCCCATTGAACAGAAGCATCACCGTCCTGTTTCCATTATTCCAGTTTTTTCCAGTTGTTGACCGCATGATGTATAACAAATTGTGTGCAGAGCCTATCAATCATCCCGCAGTAATGGTCAATTTGGATTCAGCAAACATAGCTCAACTAGTTGTGAGCTCATCAAAATCCTATTATATCGACACACGAGTAATTATTGCAGGCTCATTGCTTTCGAAAAGGTGCCCAGCCAGCTGCAATTTTCTTCCGTCAATAACCCAACTTTTATTTGAGTTAATCTAAATGCAAATTGGTTTTTCTTAAAAGATCTCAAATGTGTCCTCAAATAGTTCCATATAGTACATTACTGAACAGTATACAAAAGCGCATCAACATCTTTTCATATTCCACTCGCCTAGAGAAAATTAAAAATATGTCAAAGAGTGAGTTCTATGTTGAAATTATTATTTGAAGAATACACCTGATAAAACTATCCTAACTTCTAAACAAGCTTTCTTTACTCGATTAATTAAGGACAAACAGACCGAAGTCCCTGCCCTCTTCGTACTGACAATTACCCGCTCATTAATCAAAATGTTGTTAGAAAAATTTTGAAAAAGGTCAGAAAGACAAGATCATCTGCTTGGATTTGTAGGACGTTTGAAACTGAACCATATTTAATCCTGTTTGACAAATTCCTTAAAAAATGTTACTATCCTGATGCATGCAAAGAGGCCGAAGAAAACTAATTTTAATATCGATCACTATAACCCCTATACCTGCTCGTGGTTTTGACAAGATCCTCCTTAACCATCTTTTACTGAATTCCACTGAAATTTTTGATCCACTTCAGGTTGCATATAAATGCGGTAGATCTACAACCGATGCTTTATTGTGTACTATTGATTGTATTGCCATTAACTTAGATTCACGGAATACATCTTGTGTTATGGCTTTATTTTTGGACTATTCTTCGGCATTTAATGCCGTCCTATATATTGATCTTCTCAGTTAATTTCTCGTATATTTGAAGGACATGCATAAGTGGATACATTGCATTCAATATGGTCATGGTAATCAAAAGGCATGCTTTGACTTTATTCATTTTGAAGTTGGCGTCACATAAGGAAGTCCGATGAGTGGCCTACAAACGACAAATGCGAGAGTAGTTTGAGATTGAATACGAAAGCCAGTGTAACAAAGTACGCTGATTATACAAGATTACTCTGTACAATTTCAAAGAGGGAGTCATCTCACAAATATTATTTGTCTTGTTTGCATGTAGGGATGAATAATATTGTATTACATATTTTATTAAAAAATATATTATCTAAAATTTTACGGCTGCAAAATGAACTATTTAAATTCGTTTCTACACATTGCTAATTTCATAGAAGTTATTTCAGAATGATCTATTATTTATTTCCTAGTCATGGATAACATCTTCATTAACAACTTTAATAGATCAGGATTATTTGTTTGGAATAACATCTGTCTATTCAGAATATTTAGCGTAAGTTCTTCTGTAAGCCGAAAATATGCGTCTGCAAATCTATCTTAGTATGACAAAATTATTTATACATTTTCAAATCTTTTGCATATGATTGCCTCTGGTCTTCCTAACCTTGACATCCGTCCCATTTCTTTCGATTCATTATCCTTCGATTTCTGTTGTGGCTGTGCTGTTGTTCTCAGTGACCACATTGTTTCTCTGCTCTGCGTTTACAACCCTCCTTCGAAAAGTGCCTTTCGCATTCCCATTGCTGATTTATCATCTATGTTCGAGTCTTTTCATGACCAGTCTACCTACCTCTCTCGTCACCTTGGCTTTTCCATTCGTCCTCATTTTCTTGTTTGTGGTGACTTCAATCTTCCTAATGTCTGCTGGAATGCGTTCGACTCTACTGACACTTATGAGTCTGCAGTTTTAGAAGTTTTTGCCTGCTATTCTCTTGAACAACTTGTATTTTCTCCTACTTCCAGCTCCTCTCTGCTTGATTTGGTTCTGTGCTCTCACCCCGATTACATATTTGACATATCTGTAATCCCTGTTCCTGCTAAGCTGTCAGATCACTCATTCGTCAGCTTCAATCTGTTTGTCAACTCTACTTCTCCATCTGCTAATCCGGCTGTTCCACAATATGCTCGATTTAACAGTGACTTTCTGTCACTTAATGCTGCTCTCTCATCTTCGCTGCCCGTTTTTAGTGATTCCTTCTCAGTTGACGATTGGTTCACTTTCATCAAGATGTTTTTGTGAAATTAGCATTCACAATTCGGTTACTTAATTTTTTTTCATGGATTAGTAAAGATTTTTAAACAATGACCAAAGCCATTTGAATAAGGCGTGGTGTCTTTCTATAACTTTTTGTATTTTTAGTTAAATTTTGAGATTGTTGTTACAAACAAATGTAGCGCTAAACGTACATGGTGCTAATGTTGACGCAAATCTATAGCAGAATTTGAAAAAAGTAGCTTATATACGTTATTTTCTAATTTTGTAATTACGTATAAGTCGATAACTGTAATCTTTCAAACAATCGGTAATCTGAACTCTATTTTAACTCTGGCTTTCTAAGGTCCGAACAAACAACTTTTATTACCAATTTCTGTCCTCCGAACGAAAAACTTTTGTGGTTGATTTGTCATGCTACACGAGCAATTTTAGTCATTTAATTATTTATAAACAAAAGTTGGGGAGGCCATGCTACACAAATTATTTTAATTGGTGACAAAAAATGTGTATAAAAGTTGTTCGGGTAGCGCACTGTACAACAACATTTAATATTTCCAATACAGTAAAACTCCTCTATAGTGAATTGTGATTGGTTACTATAGAGGATTCAGTTCATTGAGGATGAAAAAAATACTTCGGTTACTCTTGTATTTATTGCAAGTATATAGCAAACGCTCTTATCAGGGTAACCAATATAACAAATTATTCGTACATATTTTTAATGTATATTTGCTACGTTTACAGATATCAAAATATAAAACAAAATGTTTAGCTATTTAGAATGATCATACAAATAAAAATAATTGTATTCAACTGATATCTAAGGACATACCTAAATCCTGTAATAATGTATTAGAAATGTTTTCAATAGCTAATTCATTAATTTGATAATTTTTAATAGAGAATCTTCATTACAGAGGAAGAAGAGTGTTCATTATAGAGGGAGTCTATTATAGAAGTTCATTATAGAGGATGTTCACTATAGAAGAGTTCTACTGTATTTCATTATAACATATTTAAGAAAGAATTACAAAGAATATCCAAACATGCAGAAAGCTGAAATTAATAAATTAAAATACGCATCGACACAGTTTATAAATAATCTCCATGATAATCGTATTTTTAATAATGTGATTTCATTAAGTTTGATTAATATTCACAATCAACACGAGGAAGTTATTACGTAACATTGTCTTGCATTAAAATTAAAGCAGAAAATTTTGCAAATTTTATTCAACAAAGTACTAATAAATGGTTTCAATATAAATATTAAAGAAATATTTTGAGAAATAAATTTTAAATTGATGCTTACGCATATTTCAATAACTTATTGATGAAAAATATTTCAATATTTTCGTTGTACTTTTATGTTATATATGAGCAATATTTCTTAACTTAAATGTTTCTGCATGTTCGGATATTTTTGTAATTTCTTCTTAAAGTTTTTTTAATAAAATAACTGATATATAAAAAGTTGTTTTAACACTATGCTACACGAACAACTTTTATCAACAATTTTTGTCTCCAACTAAAATCGTTCATGTAGCATACCAAAAGTTTTCGATAAATGTTGTTCGTTCGGACGACAAAAGTTCTTCGTGTAGCATAGGCTTAAGGCCGTATCACAACAACACGGTGAGCAGTTGTTAATTTTAAGGCATTCAAGGTTATCAATTCTATTTTAAAACAACATAACTTATTTTAAATGCATAATAATACTAATCAAGTTATTAACTAATGTCTTTTTACAACTTTGTTTACAGTGATTTACTGCAATCCAGTTTTCAAGTTCCTATGAATAGAAATCAATTATATTAGTAGTAGCAGCAGCAAGTGCAATATATAATAATACCGTGCCGTTTTTGAGGACATATTAAATGAAATAGTATCGTCTTGGACGTGAAAAATCACATCTAAACAGCGTCAATATCATTAAGAGTAATGAAGCAATAGGTTTACAAACATGGTCTACACACAAATAAAAAAATTTAAAAATAGTGAGATTCAGAACGGTTGAAGTCTTACAAAATGTAATGTGAATCGATGTTCGTGATGAATGAAAACATGTTCAAAAGCTCACAATATACAAAAAATTGAGACGTTTTTTCATTTTATGTACATATTGAAATAATTCAAAAGGGTATTTAGATATAAATTTATAAAAAAGACCTTAAATCAAAATGCAATTCATCAGGTTTTACAAAAGGCCATTCATTGTATGTTGAACTATACAACTAACCATTAATAAATAATAAAATAGTAAAAAAATTGAAAATGTTGAAAAAATATAAATTGATTTAGTCATTATCTGAGGATACATTATTTGATGTGTTTAATTTACACACATGAGTAAAAAAATTTGAAATGTGAAGCACAACTGTTCCATTGCAACGTAAATATATTGATTTTGCTGGCCCGTTGTAATCAAAACTGCCGATTACTATGTTACAACGGGGGATTATATATATATATATATATATATATATATATTAGAATAATTTACATTAAGTATTATATTAGTAGGTACTGTTTGAAATCTGGTTAATGAGTTAATGATGGGAAAATTTATTGCCAATAAATTAATAGATTTTATGTTTTCAAAATAGCCATTTATTAATTTTTAGGACGCCGTTAGTAGCTATTATTGCAATTTTTTTATAACTTTAAGTTGTCATTCCTTAAATAATCAAGTTGAATTATTCATCCATTACACATTCAGTGCTACTTTTTTCACTAGCACACAAGCTATTTTTGGGATCAACGCTCATTTACCAATCACAAGATGTGAATTAATGTCAACTCTATCACTGTGTGTTGGTATTTTTTCTTACATCCAACCAAATCTCAAACCTTCCAAAATTATCTCAAATATTTCAAATGTACTATTTAATTGATAGTTTCCCGTAAAAAAAGCGTGCAAGTGTTTATAAAGAAATATATTTGGAAGATTTAAAATAAATATGGATAGTTTACGATTTAATTGGGTGAAAAAGTGTCAACCATCACTGTGCTTAGTTGTTGCATATTTCAATTTGATAGTTTGACAGTGTCACTTGTCAAAATGTCATTGCACCATTTATATACTAGTATTTCACATAGTACTTAGCGGTAATATAAATTTGCAACAAGTACTTAGCGGTCGTATAAATGTAATTTTGGCGTACTTAGCGGTAGGACTACAAGTACCCGCGGCTGCCTGCGGGTATGGCGGGTGCGCTAAAAGTTTCACGGTACGGGTAAGACAATTATGCCAACGGGTAAAATTCGGGTAGATTAAATTAACTTATTTCGTCTTATTGGATGAATCTGTTTATTTATTAGTTTGTTTGTGCCCAGTTCTACTTGTAGCGCCTTTGATATATTTTATATACTCCCAATTATTCCCAACCAGAATTTCTCTAATACAACATGTTGTAATGTAAGATAAGTTAATTCTATTACAGTATAGAAATTTACATGTATTTTCAATAAATGATTTTTGGGGCATTATTAATATTCAATTTTTCTGGTTTATTTATTTACGCGCGTGTACGCACGGGTAAGGATATCACGGGTACGGGTATGAAAACCGCCTACCCGCACACCCCTACTTAGCGGTCGGTATTTG
>CABFPE010000131.1:979521-998549 GCA_900660155.1 Hofstenia miamia | reverse complement strand
TATATATATATATATATGTTACAGCCAATCTGTGAAATCAGCCATTTCTTAGCCTTTTCATGAAATGACTAATTCACTTAGCCGTTTCAGGAAATGGCTAAAAATGTCAGCCTTTTCATGAAATGGCTAAAAAATAACCCCAGCCATTTTATAAAATGGCTGAAATGCTTAGAACATTATCAGGGTTTCCAAATGATTGAATTTACAAGAGATACAAAAAGTTAAAATGATTATCAATTTTTAACACTGTAGAAGTAATGGAACATACAGTACTGGGAACAGTAACCTGTCTAAAGCGTGTTTTATGCTATTTCCTTGAAACTTCATAAAATTGCTGGAATTCCCAATTTTTTCTTAGAATTTACAACAGATTCATTTAGCCAATCAAATTAACACAACTTTAGATTTACACACAATACATTTTCACTGAAAAAGCATTATAGGTTGAAATATGGTCCGTGGTAGTTAAAATTTCACCAACAAAGCATGCTCAAATTCATATTTTGTACAAGGAGGGGTACAATTATCGCGCTATAGCTGTTAGAATGGGTTAGAATGTCAGTATCTTCGGTAGCCAGAAGTGTTATTCGCTATTAGCTTTCACAGCCTGTCGGGGGGTAACTGTAATATCGGTCTTAACGTCAGAACTAGTCAGAAGTGCTTGCGGACACAGATCAAATTGCTTTCGAGAAAATTTCGAACTAATTACACCAGGTTTTGACAGCAATAAGGTACGTGTTTTGTTCATTGTAATCAATCACACCAATGATGTTTCTAGGGTCCCTTTACCCCTGTCAACCATGGGTATAGGAATATTTTGACCATTCTCTCCACTAGTAATAACTGAGAATCACATGCAACGATTTCATGTCAATGAGGTCAACCTGGGCAAGAGAATTAAACTCACTAGATAGAATTGGTTTGACAACACCGCATTTGGTCTTCGGTCGTTTTCTCTTTTTTTGACAAGCGAGACAGAATGTCTTGAACACCTCGAGAGAGTCTTTCGTAATGTTTGCATACTTTTCTTTAAGGTGTTTCATCATTTTGTCATGGCCACCAAGACCAGTACCTATGTGAGCCTTCTGGATTGTCGTAGGTATCTTCTATAGTGACGAAATACACAAGACGTTCTTGTAGTGATTGTCTTGATTAGCTTTTCAACATCGCCGCACTGTAGAACTTCATATTTCGACTGAAGATAGTACTGGTGGTATTTCAGGTTCAGCCGCCAATTTCAGGTCATTGATTGTGTGATAATAAATAGTTCTTGAAAGAAGGTGTTTCTCACACTTGGCATACTTCTGTAACAGAACTTCTCTGAACTTGAGTTCAGCTGTTGTCTGATCCATACCGTCTGACTTAAAAAAATCAAAGCGTAATGAATCCACTAACCAATAAATAATAATGACTGATTTTAAGCGGCTTCAGTAATTACAGTAATTACGGTAACCCTATGAACTTGCTTCTTTTTACAATTAAGTAAACAAATTTTCAACTGATCACTTATAATAATTACATGTTCATCACACAGTTGCAATAGTTTTTTGTATTTCATCTGATAGACAACAATTTTATAATCAGACATTAAAAATCCAATAAAATTTTATCATTGTAACATTTATGGGTAAATGGACCAACGAAACAGTGTGTTAGCCAATTAGTGTAACACTGACTAAAAATTTCATCCATTTCATGAAATGGCTGATTTCACAGATTGGCTGTAACATATATATATATATATATATATATATACCTACATTTTTGTACTCAGTGGTGTTCGGCCAAAACGCCATAGTACCTAGCTGTATTTCCTTCCTGAAATTTGGTAGGTCAACTTTTGTATGAAGCACTTCTAATGGTTTCTTTGGGGAGTCCCAACGGNATATATATATATATATATATATATATAGTAGCATAAAGACATTCTATAAACTTTTTACTTCATTATTTTATTATGAATTAACAATAATGAATTTCAATATTGGGAATTACAATACTTATTGCAATTAACAATTGGATGATATGAAACGGTGCTGTCTTCAAATAATGTAAGAACGTCTGAGGTTGTGTTCTGCATTGCAATATATTCAAATCTAAAAAAACATATGATCAAACTCTCATACTTTCAAGTACTTTCATTATTTGTTATGCTAACATTCCAAATCTAAAAGAGTAATTCTTTTATACAATAAAACTAGTTATATTCATCTAAAGAAACATTAAAAAAATTTATACCCTTATCAATACGATTTTTAAAATGGAAGTTATTGAATTAGTGTTTCCACTTGCTATCTTAAACTGTAAGTGAAGAGCGCTTTTTCAATAAAACTTTTACAAAGTTATTTGCACATTTAAAAACAACCTAATACCTGTATATTACTGCAATTGTGACAATGCAAAGAAATGCATAAAAACAGTTTTAGTTTGCCAGCCTTTTTTCCAGTTTTTTACACAAATCGAAAATTTCGTATGTAAATTTGCATTACATCATTCTTAAAACACATTATTCTGAATCTATTTGTAGAGGAAGCACAAAAACAGCCTATTTTGAAATTGGTGTTAATCCACAATTTGAAAATATGTGCTGAGATCGCTCTTTTTAAATACCATTTTTTCGACCTATGCGTTTACAAATGTTTCTGTTTCAAGCAGGCAAGCAAATATAGAAAGGAAAATTATGTATTTTTTATTGACGCAAATCACTTCAAGGCTACAAGAGTTCTAGAACCCGGTCATGCGAAAGATTTGTATTCGTATTTGTGGGATATATACACTATATATATATATATATATATATATATTACCGCTAAGTACCTACATTTTTGTACTCAGTGGTGTTCGGCCAAAACGCCATAGTACCTAGCTGTATTTCCTTCCTGAAATTTGGTAGGTCAACTTTTGTATGAAGCACTTCTAATGGTTTCTTTGGGGAGTCCCAACGGCTTGTTTTGCACGAAAAAATTTCATTATCATATTTTGTATATGTTCAAAATATATTTTTTTTGAGCTCTTGTATTACCTCTAAGTACACCTATATATAAAGTTTAAAGTCTTTAATAAAATGGAACATTCCTAAAAAACACAAACTAATGCTTTAAAAAGTTGATATCTAGGGCATTTGCACTCATGCAATCCACTCGTTCCTGCTTTACATTGTTTTAGCAATTGATTAGAAAGTAGTAAGGAAAAACTATGTGAACTATTACATATAATTGGATCATTTATTGCAAACCTTAAACACTGAGTTATTTAGTGCTAAATAATTTACAAAATTTAAGTATGTTTGTTATATGTGTTACATCTTGAAATCACAACCAGACTAGTTTATCTATTCGTTATAAAAAGTTGTTATTAAAAAGCTCGTTATAATATTTATAAAACAATTTTGTTACGTTGAAAAGGTTACCATTTGGCTGGGGAATGCATTTCGGTCATTGTAGGCATATGGTGTTTGTAAACCAGTTCTACTGTATTTGTTATTATATTACAAATTGTGAGTATTTTTTATTATCTGGTTCAATTTTAATGATTAATTTTTTTCAATGTTTTAGTGTCTATTTGAAGAGATTATTTTATTTGAAACTTTCTTTTTAAAATCAATTTTAAATGTCTTCCCACGTTTGGGGACAGTTTGGTACATACAGTAATCTTTCGGTGTGGTTAACTCAACATATGTCTCCAGTCGGTGTCTTTGAAATGATTGCAGTTCTTGGAATGATGTTCGGTGGAGTTGCGGTTTTCATACCACAATACTTTACCATCGTGACGTCGAGGAACTCTGAAGGATTTTCCACTCATACTTGTCTTTTACTGCTTTTATCAAATATTGCTAGGTTGTTTTTTTGGTATTTAGTCCATTTTGAGCTGCCTTTACTTTGTCAAAGCATCATTGTAATTGTTGGTATGTTATTTTTACAGGTAAATTTTCCATTCTGTTATGCATTTTTTTTACTATTTCTATATTGGATTTCATTGTAATGTATAACATGCTTCATAGCATACTTCAATACGCGAGAAGCTATTGAATTGTTTGTTTATATGGAATTTTTATGCACTCTCGTTGTAACAAAATTGGATTAAAGCTATAAACTAAATATTTCCTAGCTCTAAATTTCTATAGATAATGTTTTTCCGAGAATTACATTTTTATAAAGGCCCTTTAATTGTATATGCATTTTATCTTAGCATTTTAATCTGGATTTTGATCATCAGTTGTTGTTAATTTTGATTGTCATGTTTCTGAGTAAGTAAGCAAATGGCAATATGCTTAGCATGTACTTATTTGCCTTGGAAATTTTTTTTCTTTTGGTTTCTTTTCCATGTATGGATTACGGTTGAATCTTTTTGGGTCAATTTTTAATGAGTATTTTGGATGAATAGTAAATAATCAATTAGCGGATACGTGATGTCTCTAATTCAAGTTGCAATTAGTGTGTAGAATCAGGGATGAAAGTCCTTTTTAAAATAAGGAAAATTATTTAAAATAATGCAGTAAAATGTATATACAGATATTCTTTAGTAGTAAATTATGCGATTAAATTTTACCCCACCCCCTCAAGTATTTCTGTATCTGCTCCTGAATTATCCCTTGAATTATTTTAATTTCCATAGCGCTTGTTAAACTGGTGTCTCACTGTTGAGCTAAATTAATACTAGCAACAATTTCCTTCCCCGACCCACAATTAGCAAATGTAATTGCATTTGAAGAGGATCAAACGTGTTTGATATATGAATTGTTATCGCATGGAAGGTATGTATTATTATTATTAACAGGGTTTATACGCCAATTACAAAAATAAATTGCTCAAAGGCGTTTCATGATTTCTCACGAAGCGGGATAGTAATGCGCAGTAAATAAGTAAGTCTTCAACTGCTTCTTGAATTGTGTATACGAATCCAAGACCTTAAGATTAGTTGGGAATGCATTCCATAATGTCGGGCCATGAACGGCAATTGAAGTTCTATAAGCATGAACGCAGAAATCAACTTCAATTGACAGTCTCCTAGATCTCCTAGTGGATGAATCTTTTCGCTTAGTGAAACAGCTAATAAGGTAGTTCGNTCACGAAGCAGGATAGTAATGCGCAGTAAATAAGTAAGTCTTCAACTGCTTCTTGAATTGTGTATACGAATCCAAGAATTTAAGATTAGTTGGGAGTGCATTCCATAATGTCGGGCCATAAACGGCAATTGATCGATAGCCAATTGAAGTTTTATAAGCAGGAACGCAGAAATCAACTTCAGTTGACAGTCTACTAGATCTCCTAGTGGATGAATCTTTTCGCTTAGTGAAACAGCTAATAAGGTAGTTCGGTAGTCTGTAGTTGCGACACGCTCTATACATTATCGTTAGAACCTTGTACTGAATTCTAGATTTAATCGGCAGCCAATGAATGTCATGCATTAGGGGCGAAATATGGCATCTTCGTTGCTTTACCGAGTAAAGGACTCTTATAGCTTGATTCTGTATCTTTTGCAATTTCTTTATCAGCACATCAGGTAGTCCGACGTATAATGAATTGCAGTAATCCAGTCGAGAAAGAATGGTTGACTGAATTACTAATTGAGCGGAGTAAAAACTAAGAAAAGGTCTAGCTGCTCTGATTTCACGGAGATAATATATACAATTGGAACACACAGCATTGATCTGGGATTCCCACGCGAGGTGCTCATCAATGGTAAAATCAAGAGTTTTTAACTTGTTTGTAATTGGTACGGTGTCTCCCATTAATTGAAAAGTTTTAGGAACGGGAAACTTGCAATTTCTTTTAGAACAAATAACGATTAACTTAGTTTTAGATTCGTTCATCTTTAAAAAAGACGTGACATACCATTTTGAAATTTCACTTGTAATTGAATTTACGAATGATAGCTATTCCTCCAATGAAGTATCAACTGAAAAATAGATCTCGTTGTAATATATCATGGTCAACCGTGTCGAAAGCGGCAGAGAGATCAATTGAAAGAAGCACAGTCGCTCTACCTTTATCAATAAACTCGGATATGCTCTGATACATTTTCAACATTGCAGTTTCACAGGAAGAAAATTTTCTGTAGGCTGATTGATAATCATCTAGGAGGTCATAGTAATCACAGTGCAGTTGAATTTGATTTAGAACAACTTTTTCCATTACTTTAGACAAGAAAAGCGAGTTAGCAACTGGTCTATAACTAGAAAATAGTTCGGGATCCATAGACTGCTTCTTTATATGAGGCTTTATAATACTAGTCTTCAAGCAATTAGGGAAATAGCCAGTATTGAAAGAAAGCTTTATCAAATTAACCATTATCGGCGAAAAACTGGGTATCATCTCTTTGAATAGTGCAGTTTTTTAAAGGATCAGCAGGGCAAGTCGCGTTAGATATACTTCTGCATACACACTCGATATCAATTGGTGTTACCAACGAAAATTTGTCAAGTTTAGTATGAGACACATCAAAAAGCACCGGAACAATATTGGTTACGCATTGGGGTTCAGTACCGGCAATGCCGGAGCGAATGTTGATTATTTTCTGATTAAAAAAATGATTGAAGTTATTAGCCAAGACGCCATCAGACTTTGATTTAGGTAACAGTCTCGGTTTTTTACGGTTCATAGCGTTGTCGATTATCTTTAAATAGTCTTTGCTATTTGCACATTTTCGAAATTTGTTTTCATAAGATTGCTTCTTTTTTCCGAACATCGATTTGTTGAGTTCTCTTGATTTTAGCTTGTATGCCTCTTTTGTTTGAGTAGTTGGATTACGTCGATATTTGCGTTCTAATGAGCGACGCTGTCGTTTCAAAGCTCGCAGCTCTTCATCATAATAGCTGCATTCATGGTGAACTATAGAAATCGCCCGAAGCGGACACAATCGTTGAGTAGTATCTCGTAGCTCCAACAGAAAGTTCTCGAAGTAAGCGTCAACATCTACGTCGTTTTCATCCACAACATGACTTGTGTCAGTCCAGATGTCAGAATTTTTTAAAGAGTTCAAATAATCAGCACAAGAAAATGAAATTACACACGGAATCGGCTTAGGCTTCTTTTCATCTAACTGGAATTGTACACCAGTGTGAACGGTTTTAATGTCAAAACATGGAAATACTGATACTACATTAGGAGAGTTGGTGATTACTAAATCCAATATTTTTCCAGCAGTATGCGTGGGGAAAGTAACAAGCTGATTCAGATCCAATTCCCTGAGAAGTGCATTTACCTGCTTAGTTTTAGAATCACGGCGATTGTTCATATGCACATTGAAATCACCGGTAACAATAAGAAACTTGTAATTAATCGACAATGGAGTTATTAAATCATAGAACATGTTCATAAAATTAGTAAAATTGCCATTTGGCGGTCTATAGAANGGGTTCAGTACCGGCAATGCCGGAGCGAATGTTGATTATTTTCTGATTAAAAAAATGATTGAAGTTATTAGCCAAGACGCCATCAGACTTTGATTTAGGTAACAGTCTCGGTTTTTTACGGTTCATAGCGTTGTCGATTATCTTTAAATAGTCTTTGCTATTTGCACATTTTCGAAATTTGTTTTCATAAGATTGCTTCTTTTTTTCGAACATCGATTTGTTGAGCTCTCTTGATTTTAGCTTGTATGCCTCTTTTGTTTGAGTAGTTGGATTACGTCGATATTTGCGTTCTAATGAGCGACGCTGTCGTTTCAAAGCTCGCAGCTCTTCATCATAATAGCTGCATTCATGGTGAACTATAGAAATCGCCCGAAGCGGACACAATCGTTGAGTAGTATCTCGTAGCTCCAACAGAAAGTTCTCGAAGTAAGCGTCAACATCTACGTCGTTTTCATCCACAACATGACTTGTGTCAGTCCAGATGTCAGAATTTTTTAAAGAGTTCAAATAATCAGCACAAGAAAATGAAATTACACACGGAATCGGCTTAGGCTTCTTTTCATCTAACTGGAATTGTACACCAGTGTGAACGGTTTTAATGTCAAAACATGGAAATACTGATACTACATTAGGAGAGTTGGTGATTACTAAATCCAATATTTTTCCAGCAGTATGCGTGGGGAAAGTAACAAGCTGATTCAGATCCAATTCCCTGAGAAGTGCATTTACCTGCTTAGTTTTAGAATCACGGCGATTGTTCATATGCACATTGAAATCACCGGTAACAATAAGAAACTTGTAATTAATCGACAATGGAGTTATTAAATCATAGAACATGTTCATAAAATTAGTAAAATTGCCATTTGGCGGTCTATAGAATATTACGAAACAGACAGTACGTGTTGGAAGAATTAGTAGTACAGTAAGAGACTCGCATTCATCATGGCATTGGCTTTCCAAAACCTGAACTGACACTGTTATACTTTTATGGATGAACAGGATTCCACCACTGCGACAGTCGGGCCTAAACATGCTTTCAAATTTGTATCCTTCCGGACAGCAATGTTGTAGAATTGCACTATCAGTTTCATTGGAGACAATCCAGGATTCAGTAATAGCTATATATATATATATAACCGCAATTACTGATCATTCACCTTAGAACTGTAGAGAATTCAAAGCAATTTTGAAAAGCTAAAGCTACTAAGCGTAAAAATGACTGGTTGAACCGGAAATTTACTTTGCCCAGTTACAAGTTAGTTCTATTTTTCCTAATAGGGAAGTGAACAGCAAATCATTCGTATGTTCTATGTTAAGACTATCAAAATTTTGTTCATGAACTCCTAACGTCCATGCATTTTTAATTTTACTCCAGAGTTTCCTATGATTTTGACAGTGCTTCGCACAAGCTTTTATAAATTGTCTTTTTTAGTGTTAGTTAGCCAATGGCAACCATAATTTTCTTTCATCATAATTGGATCAATTTCTAATGCAGCAAAAAGTGTTGAGCAATTGGAATTTCAAGCAAGTTTATTAGCGTCGAAGATAGTGTTTTAGAAAATGTACATTGTGCTCTTGCAAAAAAATTTCGTAATTGAATGACTTTAGCAAAAAAGCAGTAATTACTTAAATTTTTCATCATTTTTTGAAGTTCAACATTTTTGTAAGGCATCACTTATGACAATGGTCTGTTTTACTTCCTTCTTCTTTATCGTTATTATTAAATAATTGTACCTTTTTACGCTATTTGAATAGTTGCTTTAACCCACTTTAGGAGGTTTGTGTACGCTATCGGCCAAAGCGACATTTAGCCTATCGTGATATTCGATTGTCCGATTGCGATCCTGATTCTTTTTGGAAATGGAGCTATTTTTCGGATTACATTGGTTTCTTGTTCTTGTACTGTTGTTTGCTTTATGTCATCACTGAATTGTTTAAGGATTCAGTCTTTTATGTAGAGGTAATTGATTTTATTAGTCGTATTTTCATTTAGTATAAATTAATTCTAATTTTACACGTTACAATTACTCTTAAACAAAATTCTATAAATATTCTTTCTTTTTTCACCACGTTCAGTTGCTGATACAGTTAAAATTGCTTATGATTCTAGCACTTCATTAATGCAAGATCGTATAAAATGATTTGATTGACCTATGAATTTTCTATGTAGTTTAGTGAAAAATAACGTTTCTTGTGTTTAAGAAGGAATTGAATTTTACATGGTGTAGTTATTAGTTATACTTCAATTTGGTTCTTTGCATTGTTTGTTCTCCGGCTCAAAAATGCTCAAGCAAAATATTTGTGCTTCTCTTGTGTTTAAGATAAACATTTCTGTCTATGTTCCTGGGATTTAATTCCTCATTATAGGACCTAGTGACCTTGGACTCTCAGCTCGTTTTACTCCTTATTTCTCTAGACACTAAAACAATTTCAGTTTTTTGCCCATCGATAATTAGTCGTATTGATTTGACATTTGATGCAAGTGTCAAGCATTTTATCTTTCAATCAACCATGATTTCAAATACTAGACTACACTATAGCTTTTGATTGTTTGTTTACGTTTAAAATTTAATCAATATGTTCTGATATTATGGTTTTTAGGCTTTGGGTTTTGCAGCACTTTGTGGTGAGGCAAGTCTTGCACTTCCCCAGTTGATAACAAACTATCAACGGCGTTCAACTAAAGGTCTTAATTTTGTTACAATTTGTCTCATGCTGTGTGGTGATTGTTTTAAAACACTTTATTTTCTCGTTCGACATGCTCCGCGACAATTTTACATCTGCTCAACTTTACAGGTAAATTCAATATTTTGAATTTTTTACAAACCTGAAGGAGCCAGTCAATAAACAAAAAGGTGCGCTGCTATTAAATCAGACACTTATTAATTTTAGAATATATATATTAGGTCTAATGGAAAGTTTTGGCTGTTTTTGGAATAAACAAAATACACGTTTTGATTACAGTCAATAAACATTATTAAATATAGTTGTCATCATTATTCATGACTTCTTGGCAACCTGCGAGCAATTAGCATATCCCATTTTTGAAAACTGTTCATCTTTTGATGCGAAAAATTAAATCAGTGCTTTTTTGATATTTTCATAATTTTTGAATTTTTTTCTCAAAAAATTTTATAGCGACAAATACAAGTGATAACCGGAGCGTACTAAATCTTTAGAATTTCGCTGCCTATTTATGCAATTTTTGACATGTCCTCAAAGCAGCATTTGACCTGGCATTGTCATGATGCAGTAGTCGTCCTTACTATTGAACATCTCCGACCTCTTTTCTTGGACTGCTGTCTTAACATTATCCAGTTGCTGACTGCATTATAGAAATTATGCGATTTTATGGTCTTGCAACCATCCCTTCACTAGTCGAGCCAGGTGCCATAGGGCACCATCGTGCTGGAATATGGTACAACCACGGATGTTGAGCCGTGCAAGGAGTGGGTTCTGCAAAATTAGCAGATATCGAACGGCATTTATTGACTCGCCTTTATTTGTCAAGATATCAACCCCATCAAGAATTTTTGGGTTACACTAAAGAAGAATGTTGCTAAGCAACGAACAACATCGATTGAAGCATTGCGGCGTCTGATGTACTGAAATAACTTCTGACTATTGTGGAGTATTGAACTCAATGCCTAAATTCATCAAGGCTGTTCTGGCAGCGAAATGGAAACTTACCAGATTTTAACGTTTACATACTTGTTGTTTAGTAAATTCTCTGTAAATGCTATATCTATGGTCTCATAGTAAGTCACGATTCTAAATAAATTCTGCATTAAATCAGTTCTTGATGTAATTTATGGCAAATATTGATGGTGGGCGGAAACTTATGCACACCATATATATATATATATATATATATATATATATATATATATATATATATATACAGGGTGTCTATAAAGTCTTTAGACAATTTTAAAAATTCATTAATATTGCATCTGAAGTTGGAAATCTCCAAAATGTTTAAATAATATCAAGTAAATAGTCAAGTTTATATACAAAGCAATAATATACTTGCAGCTGAACGACTAAATATCTGACGAATACGCTCGATGTCTTCTTCAGACGTTCTTGGCCTTCCACTCCTCGGATTATGTAGCACCGTTCCAGTTTCCATAAACTGTTTATGCCCATTGCGAATCGACTGACGTGCTGGAGCTTGTTTTGCATATTTAATTGTGTAATTTCTTTGTGTTTGAATATCTGATTTCGTTTCGATAAACCAAGAAACACATTATTTATCTCGGTGGTGGATCTGTTGTATTGATTGACCTCTGACTGGCCGAATCTTTTTTAATGAATTTATAAAATTGTCTAAAGACTTTGGGGACACCCTGTATATATATATATATATATATATATATATATGGTGTGCATAAGTTTCCGACCACCACCAATATTTGCCATAAATTACATCAAGAACTGATTTAATGCACAATTTATTCAGAATAGTGATTTACTATGAGACCATAGAAAATATTATTTCGGGAGTGCATTAATAGACTGATATTTTGAATACACGTAATGAATCAGTATTTTGATAAATATGCTTTATGTATATGTAGTTCTAAAATTTAACATTGAAAGTGGCTTATTTACCAAATCTATATTAAATATAATATATTATTAAATTTGCAAAACGCAAGCTATTCATACAGTTATGCGTCTTTAAATTATATCATTTCTTTAGTAAAAAGTAATCCATTTGACGATGTATCGATTCACCTCTAATAAAAGTTGTCCAATTGCGCGGCATACAACATCAGCCAGAATATACAGCAACTTTAATGTTATAAATTTGTTTTCTTTTACGGTATTGGGAATGGGCTTCAAAATATTTGGGTGTAGCCTAAGAACACGATGAGCCACTATGTACCTAAAATATGAAATGATAGCGCGGTCGAATAAATTTAAATATTTTTTTCGTTATCGCACTGGAAAATTTCCCGATTCCAATCCCGATAGGGGTCCATGATTACGAATCCTAAATATGCCTAAGCAATAAATATTTAATGCCCAGTGTTAAAAAAATGAATTTTGTATTGCTTGTGTATTCCTAACATTGTCGAACTAACTAACTTCGCCATTTTAGTATTAACTGAATAATGGCATTACAAATTTAACAAAGAGCTTTAAAAATATACTTCTATCTGAATTCCCCATGAAGCAAAATTCCTAAAATTATTTTCAAAAGAGGAAACAGTCGGGATTAAAAATATTTAAATAGTTCTTGCTGCCGTTTAGATATTGTATCCTTAGCCTAAAGTGGATGCAGTGCAAATTTGGCATTAAGGCATCGTAGAGCCATAAACTGTAGTTCGTTAAAATTTTTAAAGTTAAATCGTGTCCTGGTTGTATTTCTAAACTTGGAATCGCAATGGTCTCGTAACTAAATTTAAAATTGCACAGTGATGAAGTAATTTTTTCTGATTGAAAGATTTTCTGTAAAGATTTTATTGGCAATTTAGAATTCATGGTTGGAATATTGAGTAAATGATTTTTAGGTTTCGATTGATATTGGAATTCTACTACAATTCGCTTTGTACAGTTCATCAAGAACTTCGTCATTCGATGATAAAGATTTAAAAGTTGTTTTTTAGGCTCTTTTATACAATTGATGGATGGAGTTTGTAAATTTGTAAAGAAATTTATCTGAAATTTATTGAATAGTTGTTAATCGTTTGCTTTTCAATTGCATAATTTTTAAATTCTATTTAGATGTTATTATTTTAGTTTTTAATTCTTTATATGTATTTTATATTATGATTTTAAGTAGGTCAGTAAAGTATTTCCGTTTAGGCAATTGTAATGTTGAAGCATTGTTGTAAAATTCGAAATTTATACTTTAGGGCACACTGACATCCTGTAAAAACATTGTTTCTTTGTAATTATATGTAAGCACCAGATATTTTACAAGATTGTCTAGTAAAAATATATCTTTGATAAAATATAGAATTTACTATCTACTGATATGATCTAAGTAATATAACAATTATTTGAATGCCATTTCTTTTGAGATAAACTATGTATGCGCTTAGTACGAATCTTGTTTTAAATCTAACTCGTTTAATCTTTTCTAGGCATCTGCTATTATGTATGTAGAAGACTCCATTCCATGCGCAATTACGTTTTCTATTATCTTCAATGGACAATCGAGACTGTATTTTCTCTGCACAGCTATGGATATGAAAGTCCTACCCTGATAATATTATTTTAGCATTGTACTTAAATGTTATCCCTGCTAAACTTTTTTCATTTTTTAACTTTTTGGCCCCCCCCCATTGTTACTCGTTTAATCATTGTGCGAAGAACCCAAGTATTTGCTTTGATAAATGGGATTTAGAAGTTTATAAGCTAAAAAATTGCAGTTTGCAATAGTAAACAAATTCATGTTATGATGTGACTAGTATCAAATTTAATTATATTATGTTATATATATCGCCTGAATTCATATATATAGTTTTACATATAATTGTTTAAATATGTAAGTTCATCACCAAGTTTATTCGTTTTAGATTTGCAGAGAAATGCCAGCAAATGGAATACGTTGATGAGTCATCGAATGATAACTCATTGATTATCAGCGCAAATGAAGCGGAAATTTCCAAAGCCCACTTGATCCATAATAAGATATTGGATAACATTGAGCATGGGAAGAATGCTGATGAATGCAAGAAACTGCTAGAGCAAATTTTAGATTTAAAAGTTTTGCACAATCTTGTTTCGACTGAAGATGTAAACAGAGACTTATTGGTTATCAAATTCTCTGCGCTTAAACATTTGGGAAGACTTAATGAAGCTAGTGGTGAGCTCAGTAAAGCTTTGGATCTTTTTATGAAAGCATCAAGTTTGGACGAGCAGGACATAACTTTGTGGTATAAGATAGGCTGTTTAGCAATTCAAATTAAAAATAATTACATTGCTATAGATGCGTTTGAGAAAGCTTTACAAATAAACAAGCGTCACATGTTGTGTTTGGATAAACTTCTTAAACTATATTTTGCTTTTGGAAGTTATGAATCATGTATTTCCGTATTGCGAGATGCCTTCTTGGCCACCCCAAACTATTTAGTTGGACTAATTGTTTGTAAAAAGCTGAAAGCTTTAAGAGTTTCTATGGAAAGTATATCTTATTTATATGATGAGAAGTTGTTGAGCCGTATACCCGACAATGAACTTGTTTTATTTAGAGAAGAAGTTAATGATTTGGATGCTGGGTTCTATCTTCAAGTTCCGCATCAACACTATATTCAAAATGTCACATCTCCAGAAATTTTGAATAATGATAATCTTTCATTTACAGCAATAGGTGAACATCTTTTAGGCACACATGAACATGTTTTAGCTTCTGATAATTTGTCATTCACCGCAATTGTTAATCTAAATTTAGATACTAAGATGAGTGATAGCTTTAAGAACGCTGAAGCTGGTTTTTTGAATTTAGTCACAATTTCAAAGTTCATTGAAGATTCGATATCCATGAAACCCTATAATAAATGCAAATGTGGACTTCGTAATCAATGTAACGATTTGAAAGATGACTCTGATATTTCTTGTGAAGCAGTTATTCATTTAAAAGATGACAAAGACACGAGTTCTCCTTCAAAGAAGCGGAAGCTGGATTTGGATTTTTGGGTTCCATTCAAAAAATCATCTCGAGGTGAGGGGGCTACTGATGAAAAAAGCGACTACAAAAATATTTTTTCAATTTTGAACGAGTTTGTACCCGAGTCACTACAATTATTAAATACCAGTTTTAGTAGTGACCTGTCATTTTTAAATGATTCTATGGACGATTCATCATTAGATCATGAAGTTGAAAGATTGCGATCTTTAGAATTTTTGCAAAAATTTGATCAAAAACATTCCATTTCTGATTTAATTTTATATTTTTTAGAATACTGTTCCGTTTTTGTATTGGACATTGATTGGACCAATCAGCTGCAAAGAATCTTTGTTACTCTGTATGAGAAGTTGCGCAGCAGTTTTCGAATTGCTGGCAACCTAGATTCTGAACTTGCAACGCAATCTGCTATTTACTTTGAGATTGTATTAATTTATTCGGAAATCGCAGTATTCAGACATGTTACATTTGTTAAAGATACCAACGATTTCTCCTTTCGAACTCCAAATGAGATTTCCCCAAATATCTCGGAAATTGAGAATGATTTGATTGATTTGCATTCTTTCATAATCAATAATCCTAAGGTGTTTGGAGATAAATTTACACCTCACGTTTGCAGATTTTATTTTTTGTGTGCTCTTCTTGAAATCATGAAGAACAATCCTTCAAATTGTAGCACCATGCTTTCCAGCTGCTCAAATGTTTTAGAATGCTTGAGCTGCGTGAGATCCATTTCAACAATAAATCTGCGGCATTTAAATTCTCTTTGTTGTCAATTTCTGTCAAAGGATCTTTTAACAAATATTAGTAATTCAATTGAATACGATAGCAAAAGGCAAAGAGTCGCATATTTATTTAATGCAAGCAGACATGATAATGTGATTAAAGAAGTCAATGAGTTAGTTTCAGGGACGACTTCATTGGATGTGATGTGTAATAAGTATGTGGAGGAACTTTTTTTATTTAAAGATTCTCTGGAGAAACTACAAAAGAACACATATTCCAGCCTTGCCTATCTTATTGTTGGCCTAACGGATTCATATGTTAATAATCGTGATCGATATATTGGTCAACTAAATTCTTTTATTATTGAATTTGAAGAAATGCTTACACAATCTTCAGATGCTGCTGCAATTGTCAATGATCTTAATTCTAGTGTAATACCTTATTTAATTCGAAGTTTGCTTAAAATTATTGAAACCACATTAATACAAGTTTCAAATTCTGACAGTGGCAACGAAAAGGCTGATGATGAAATTGAATCTAAAGTTATTAATTCATCATCCACGTGGATATTGTTATATCATTTGATAAATCATGCATCTACGAAATTGGAAGTGAGTGAGTACCTGACGAATAAACCCGATGAAAAGTCACTCGCTATTACATTACTTCGTGAGGGTCATAAATATTGGAAAAATCATCAATGGTGTACTGTTGAGAATGGCAAATTATTGCGATTTACAATTGCAGAGATTTCTAGGGAAATGTCTTCTGTTGTTAATACACCGTGCTATCGTTCATTCGAAGACGACATTGATCAATGCTACTCCTGTTTATTTGGGGTGCGCAAGAAGAAGGGCAGACCTCTTGATTCACATAAATGTACTCATTTAGACATAAATCCATCGGAGGTGAATGAAATATATTCTTACTTCGCTCCTGTAGAACTTCCGGGCTATGAGGAAAAGTCAAGTAAGCTGACTCATGATAGCGAACAGCTTTTTTCTAAATTAATATCGATATCTGATGAAGATTTTAAGTTTTCTATGCTGTCTACCAAGCTTGAGGCTTTCTGGCAAAATGATGATGTTGAATTCCAGTCACATCCTTCTGCAATAGACATAAAGAAGTCTCAGCCTTGGGTTGCAAATGTTTTCTATCTACTTGCTGATTATTTCCTCAAAAACCAGAAACTGGGAATGGAAAAAGTTGTTGAATATTATGCTAAGGATCTTTGGTTTAATCCCAGCAGGTTTGATTCATGGGCTGGTATGGCCTTAGCTTTGACAAGTATTGTGAACAACAATATAATTGGATTTGATAAAGTTCCTCTTGACCGAGTTTTTTCAGATATTAGAAAAACATTTAAAAGCTTTAAAACCGCTAATCACTTTCGAATTGAAAACACGTTAATTATTGAGAGTTCTCTTACATTTTATACAATATTTTCATTTACATCGCGATTGAAAAAGGCCAAAATTAATATCGATTCTTATTACAATTTAGCTAATAAGTGCTTAACTCAAGCCAAACAAAATCTAGTTCAAGCAGGTTTATCTGGACAGGATGAAATGTGGACAGTTCACTACATTTTAGGCAAAATATCTGAGAAAACTAGTGATGATTTTAAGCAATTTTTGAATCATTACATTTCTTCCTCTGAACATTTAGTTATGTCAGGTGCTAGATTTCCTAAAAAAGTTGCAATCAATAACCCCGCTAAATATTCCGTTGAAGCTGTTGAAATTGTTTACCGTGTGTTTAACTCGGCATCGAAGTATGTTACGAAACACCCTGATCAGCTTTTCGACGTAGTTGGATATTTGAAAGACTTCTATAATTCTGAATTTATTCATAAACATTTTGGATTGGAAACACTTGAGCAAAAGCAAAAACACTCCGAGCTCGTTGATGACTTGGAATGTCGCATTTTTAAATCTGAAGATAAAGACTTCTTTCTATATCCAATTGAGCAGTGTCTTCTGCGTTATCATCAACATTTTAAGTCTATTTATTTTATTGCATGGAATTTTTATAAAAACTGTAATGATGCAGAACAAGCATTAAATATCTTGATTGGAAACGGTTATAAATCAATACCAGCTCTATTCCAGGAAAAGAAATCATCCAATATATTTTCCAATTCATGGCACATACCTTCCCCTGACATCGACCGCCCTGGAAACTTCGCTACCTTCCTCTGCAAAATTGTTGATCTTTTGTTCAAAATTCTAGAAAATCGTGATGAAATCGATCTCTTAATCTGCATTACCACATCTCTACAACGAGTTCCTGACAGTCACAAAATGTACTTAAATGAAACCTCACGAAAATCGTTCCTAACTAAATTTGCTGGGTTGTGTGAACTTTGTATTTTCCGTTGTTTTTCTTCAACATTGGTCACAGGAATAAAACAATTACTTCAAATTTTTTCTGTCTATTCTATTTTATCCAAAATTAAAAATCATTGCTTGAACAAAATAGGAGATCTGCTCTGTCAAAGTTATAAGCAAATTTCAAATGAAGAGAACGTCTCTTTAGATGTTGCTTTAAAATATTGTAGTGAAGCCTTAAAAAAGAAGAAAGCTAAACCTATTGCCAACAAAAATGAATCAAATATTGAACAAACTCCGAAATCCGATTCCGAGCCTGATGAAAAAGAAAGTTAGTAGTTATATGTTCAGACGTGTGAAAGTGAAGTGTAAATAAATTGTTTTAGATTGTTAGTCAGCTGTTTTAAAATTTAGATTTATCCAAATTATAATCACAAATAGCTACTACAATTCTAATGCTCACTGTTATTATTGTTTTAGGAATGTTATGTTTTTTATAATTCAGAATGTGTTATTGATCACTAGTCTGCAATTATGTTGGCTTGAATATGGAAGTACAAGTCGAACTGTCCGTGGCTCTGTAGCTGAGGGAAACTGGACCTACTATAAGGTTAGTATTGCAGTGCACAATATCATGGTTGAGTTTCAAAGACAAATTATTGTCAATACTTTGGACCAATTCGTGTTCTCTTCAATAAAGTTTCATTTAATTTTCAATTCTCAAGTAAAAATCTTATAGTGCATTGAATCCAAGGTCATGGATATTACTCTTATTATTTTGTTGTTTCCGTTCGTCGCTGAACTTCTATTCTAGAATTATCACACATTCGAATAAATTATGAGTATTATGTACCGATCGACCGAATTTGCCACTTTGGCTGTATTTACTGTGTAGACTAGTTAATGGACATAGTTTTTTGGTTAGCATTTTCTCATTTGAACAAGCCCACCTGCTGGCAAGTCCACTTAGCCGTGCAAA
>CABFPE010000131.1:955700-978521 GCA_900660155.1 Hofstenia miamia | reverse complement strand
TTATATAATATATATAGATAGATAGATAGATAGATAGATAGATAGATAGATAGATAGATAGATAGATAGATAGATAGATAGATAGATAGATAGATATGAATAGAAGAAAAACGAAAGAAAAGGTCATCTGCTTGAATAATCTGGGTTTCTTCTGATGACACCCAGAGGGTAGAGAGACTTCTGTTTAATGATCATAGTAATTGCAATAGCAACCAGCTAACCATAACTTTCAGACATAATAGTATCACCAAGCTTTTCTTTGTGTGCGGCATAAATAAGTATAATGGCTTCTTTTGAAGGATATGTGATCTTGGAGATTAGAAGAAGAAAGGCACAATGCCCAAAAAGTTTTTCCCTAAAGCATAATCCGAAGCGGAAACCCCCTAAACTTCATTAGATTTTTAAAAAATCAGAAAACCAATTCATGGAAAACAGGGAAGAACCAACTAGATCATCTGTAAAAATTGACAATCCCCAAACGACGATCTCATACACCACAAAAAGAATAAAACAATTGTTGAAAAGAACATCTCTGTTCTTGAGCAATAAAGAAGAAAGAGGTAAGGAAGGAATAGACGAGGAAACTAAAAATGAGGTAGCCTTGATATATATATTTTTTTTTCATTCAATTTTATTTATCTCTTTTGTATAATTTGTTAGTAACATTAATCAATAGTCTATAGAAATTGAAGATTAAAATATTAAAAATATGTAAATATGTAACCACCAAACCCGCTAATCTTTGTCCCACTTTAGTTGACACAATCTGGTCGTCTTACACTAACTCTTGAAACACTGAAGGGAGATGCAGATTTATATGCCAGTCAATCTACACTCTATCCTTCAGAGCAGAATTATGACATATCATCTTGCACATGTGGAGATGAGATTGTGATCATTCCTCACACATTCACTCGCCCGATTGGTATTTCGGTTTTTGGATCGATAGGTATTAAATAAACTTATCAACATTAAATTCATTATATGCCAGTTATTTAAAAACTCTTAATGCAAGCTATGTAGAGACAAATGATTTAGTTTGATAACAGCTAATAGCTACTTGTATGTTGAACTAATAATAATGATTCATTTGTTGATTAATAAGACAGCGTAGAAGCGAAAGTGAGAAATTACACATTGTGTTACGTGGTTATGTTTCTGTCCGGATTGCGTGCCTGCTATTGATCGATTTTGATTAATTGTCCTAATTATCTGTTTTACTGTTTTTCGACATTTTCCATCGAGCTTTGTCAGTCAGTGCGATGATTTAGGTGGTATGCATCCACATTGTAGAGTTTGATGTTTAAGAATAGCTGAAATATTACGAAAAATATACAAAGTCTGCAAATCATCTGAGCCTCTATTTTTACAACGTGATGCAATTTGAAATTTCTCACTTTTTTATCTGTACACTTGTCATTGTAAACAAGAATAAAATGAAAAGCTTTCATCAAAAAATTTTGTGTAAGCTTTCAGTTTTAAGATTTATTCAATGCTTTGTCTTCAGATGAATAAATGATTAGACCATGTGTAATTTTAGACGATGACGAAGATTGGAAGGCCATCTCAATGTTATGTATATGTGTATTAGAATTTTTTTTACAATTCACTAGAATGAATAGTTTCTTATTTAATGGATTGCAGATATCACATGAACGATCTTAGACAGCTCATGATTTGTTTGTATAAAAGATTTAGACATTCTTTTTAAATAAGTAATTTTAGTTAAGATAAGGCTACAATAGTCAAATTTAGCATCTGCAAAAGGAGTAATATTATCAGCATCCAGTATAAACACAACTGCTCATTAGTGAGCGAGCTGATTAGCAATGAAAGTTTTAAGATGGTTTATCCCTTTTAAAATTTTTTTTCAGTTTTAAAGATATTTTTGTAAAAATGTTTTTTTTTGAAAGTTAAATTCGCTAATGAAAAAAATTCAAAAAATCACTAATTAGCCCATAGTTGCTTAGCGTCGCAAACATCAACGCTCAATGACGAATGATTCGAATTCAATGCACTATATTTTTAAAAAGCTTACAACCTCATCTACTGCCTGACAATATTCAATTTTCCAAGAAATTAGTTTTTTTAAAAATGCTGTTCAAATTAAAAATTTAAATTATTTTCACTTTTTAGCAGGTGTGTTTCACTAAAATTTCTGATTTTTTCATTAACAATAGAAAATATCAAAGAATGACAAGTGCTAGTCTCTAGATAATGCTATAGAGAGTAAAAATGCCAAGTTTCAATATTCTACAATAAAACTCACAAAGTTATACAATGCCACAATCATCAACAAAACCTCGCAAATTGTCAAAACGAGAAAATTAACTTTAAAAGTTTCAGTCTATTTCCATTGTTCTTAGTACAGGCGTAGAAGGCCTCAACTTCATACATACAACCTTCTTTCTCTTTCTAATAATCGTTCATAATGAATAATTTATGAAATTTTGAACTTGAAACACGTTGCTAAGGGGTAAATTTATGAACAACACAACTTTAAATGCATTTTGCGTGATTAAAACATAGTTTTTACACAAAACTATTTGTATTTTTTGAAAGAATAGTTTTTCAGTTATCTAAAACACATTTTTTAATATTTTGAAAAATGAGTTAAAATGGATATAACCACCTTAAAGCAACATCAGTAATCTGAGTATCGTCGCTGTTAATTGCTATACTTCACACATTTATTATATTTCTATAAATTTTCGTAAACATATTTTTCATGTACAGAAATAGTTTTATTTTTCTGATGCCCATCTAATTTGTAACTGATCTTAGGAAAGTGTAGAATTTGGGATTTAACTACTCTAACCAAATTTACTATTTTAGGTCAAGAGTTGAGTGAGTTTCGGCTCTCATTGACTTGGGAAGATGTAGAGACTGTTGATGGATTCATTGTGCCTAAATCTCAGTCGATTTCAGCGGATGAAGAATCTCGTGAAGATCCCGGGAATTACACTCTCGGGAAATTTCTTCTGGAATTGCTCAATATCTTTGTCGAGATTATCGAAGCTTTTTAGATGATTCGCCTTTGCCGTAAATTGTGTATATTGATGTAGTTTTCATTAAATGTAAATTTGATTTTTCAGCGTTGGGATATTTTTTGAAACTATTGAAGAATTTTATATTAAATTTCGTTAGTTATTTATCATATACAGTATTGTTTCGAACTTCTTTATTAAAATCCATTGGGGCAATCGAAATATCCACCACATGTAAGAGTAGCCTTGAGAATGTCAATTTTAACAATTTCAGGTTAAAAATCAATTTAATAAAGTATTGTCAACGTATTTATTTAGATGTCATTTAACCGTTTTCAGATAAAGCCCTATTTCTAGTTTTCAAAACAAATTTTCCATTTGTTGAAATTCGGTTGGGATCATAAAAAATTATTAATTGTCAATTGATTAGTTGTAATGAAGGTATTCATTGCTTAAATCGTGTTATGAAGTATACAATAACAAATTATGTTTACATTTTCCACTTAGAAGACAGTGATGCTTTGTTAAAAGTTGTGAAGCTGTCAGGACATCTAGTTTAACTTGAAATCAAAATTTGAAAAGAATTCTCATAAAAATAAAAAATTTGCTAATTAAATAGGTGATTATGACCTAAAAATGAAATTGATGTAACAAGTATTGTATTTTTTAACATTACAACTACAGTAAGTAATTTTACAATTTGCTGGATTCATGTTTAAACAAATTTTGCAATGTTTTTAACAGAAGAACCATTTTGACTTTATTGACTTACTCTCCCTAATTATCACCAATATGAAAAGAACTAGGTATTTCAACGATTTCTTGAGACAAAAATGTAAATATTTCATAAATTCTATGTGCTTTAATTTGTGTTTACTTTATTAGGCATGCTTTCAGCTAAATGTGATTATAACATTTCTATTACTAGAATTAATTATATTAGTTTGTATAATTCATGAGGTAGTTGCTGAGAATGACAAAATGGTAATTTTCAATCGACTTTTTCAGTGATATTACATCATTAGGTTAATTAATTTGGAGTGGACAACTTAAGCGTACCACTGGCATATCCATTTAGCAGGATCAAAAAAATTCGCAGTTTATTCAACTACATAATTCAGGCATTGCTGCAGTTCTTACAAAAAGTTCAATTATTATCACAATTATACACTAGTGCGGATTGGTTGGGGAAACACAACATATGTGTAATGCGCATGTTGACATTGAAGTGCGCAGAGTATCATTTCTTTACTATTTAAACAGTAAATCTTGTTTGTATATTTTTATCGTTAAAATTTACATAATCGTGAGGTACATTTTCCACTTTATTTGAATAATTTTAAGTCATCATTTGATTTATGCGTTGAATTGTTTATGACTATTTAAGTTGTGTCGAAAATAACTCCTAGATATTTAAAATTAGTAATTTGTTGTATACTTTCCTTATTAAAACGTAGTGTGCATTTGTATGTGTGTTTTACTATTTTTACTTTTTATTATACAAACTTGTGTTTCTGAAATATTGTTAGTTTGTGTGATACATAAAAATTTGTTAATGTTGCACAATTTTTTTCAATTATATCTACTGAATCTTCCCCAGAATTACTAGAATTAAATATTTTTGTGTCATCGGTGTACTGTAAAGTGTGCCATATAAGTTCCTATTTAAATCATTTACGTAAATATTATATTATATAGCCCAAGATTGTCCACTTTTTCTAATGAAATACAAATCTGAGAAATTGTTATGCAATTATACTCCTTGCCTTCTTTTGTATAAATAGCTTGAAATTAGGTCGATGCTACTAGCTGAAAAATTCAGCTTTTTAATTTTAGCTAAATTAAATAAATCTGTTTATCAGAGCTTCAATCTCTTCATGGTTTCTTATCCATAATTATATTTATACAAATTGTAAATACTTACTTGAACTGTTCTAGACAAATTACTAGTTTCATTTTGAGTGTCAAGCATAATTTGCGTTTGTTGTTCTTTTCTTGTAGATAAAGCATAGTTCCTAGGAGGGGCTTGCCAATCTCTCAGACGGGGCTTTGCCCCTCCGTGGCCTGTCTCTGTTGCACATGTCCTCTTGTCCCACCGGTGGCTTTGTTCCAAGACATCATAATGAATTCCGTGCCCTACTTTCTGAAGTTTGTATCGATGATAAAAAAGAACCGCATCTCACACAAATAACAATAGGATCCCTGTTTTCTTCTTCCAACACTTCTGATGGAGCTAGCTAGACATCTCTGCCGTTGGGTCATTGAGTTAATAGTATTCAGCCCTTGTGCAGTCACCAATGCCCGAAGAACTGCAGTCGAAATTTTAGAGGTCATGAAACTGAAAAAACAAGGCAGTACCAATAAAGAGTGCTAGAAATTGAACACGTTTCATTTACACCATTGGTATTCAGTGCATGTGGTAGAGCATCGCACTCACTCAAGAGTTTCTAAAACAACTTTGTGCTTTAATCTCTGATAAAATACAATAACTGATACTTCAAGATACAAACTTAATTTCAATGGCATTCAAATAAATCAGGTTGAGTCTTTTAAGTACCTCGGAATAATTTTTGACATACATCTAAATTTTGAAGAGCAACTAAATCATGTTATTAGAAAAATGGCCATGTCGATTAAAGCAATTAACTTAATTTCTCAAAAACTTCCAACTAAAGCAAAAATTCAATTAATATATGCTCTAATATTAAGTCATTTTAACTATGACAATGTACTCTACACAGATATAAACCAACAATATCTCAGGAAATTCCAAGTGCAACTAAATTGGGCTATTAAAGTAGCAGTAAATAATCATAGCTTTAATAAGAATAATGAATATAGAAAAATTTCAAAATTATTTTTACATCCGCAATGTTACATCCATATAAATGTCTTAACGACGTTCTTCAAAATAGTTAACAATACTTTCCCATACTACAAAAATGACTTTCTTGCTGCAAAATTAGTCAATAAACAAAATAAAAGAACACACATAATTCAACCTATTAGGTATAAAAAACGAATAATGAAAAATTCATTTCTAAACACTGCTATAAATATGTGGAATGAATTACCAAAATATATTAAACAAATAAGTAAATTAAAAAACTTTAAAATGAATATTAAAAAATATTTTTGCACTTATAATATAAAAAAACTGAAATGGCGAGGTTATAAATTTTATCATCCTGATTACTCTTAATAGAAACTAGCAATCGCCATAGCCCAAGTTAACCACTTTTTATTTGTAAATATTCGTTGTTTTCTTTTTTTGTTTAGTTTTGAATTACTTTCTTGACGCTTTCAGAATTTGTTATCAGTATTTCTATTTATTGTTAAAACAATTTCTGAATATAGATTTTTCTTCTTCTTCTTCTTCTACCGACTATTTCATAACCAACAACTGGATGAGATGCAAATTTGGCTTCTTCTTGCTAAGAAGCATGATCCTCTGCATTCGCGGAACTAGACGATACCATACAATTTCAAGGCTTGAAATTGATCACCGTTTAGTTTGAGCCAACCTCTACCTCAAGTGACACTGACCATTCTTTTTGGAAATTCATTAATTTTAAATCTTTGTTCCAAGATCCGTAACCGTGACTGAATATTTTGTTGATCAGTATTTCCCTGCTAGTGCATTTAACGAGTAATAAAAAAGAAGAGTAATCGTCGTTCTATTGTTTTGATGTTAGCATTGTGGAATTAACTGATGAATTGGACATTGCCTCATATAATCCTATGGAAAACAAAGCCTCTTGCTCTTGGTTTTAACATGTGCGTTTTTTGAAACTCACTTGTTTTCTATGTTCTTTGTTTGATTTTTATATTATTATTTTGTTTTATTTAGTTTTTGGATTAAATAATTTTGTGCTTTTACTTGATAGAACATGAAATATTTGAACATAAATGTATGTTTTAGCTATTTCTGCTCATTTAATAAATTGTATTAGTATAGAATTTTTGGAAAATAACCAGGCTTATCGTGGGACAGCTTTTTTCTGTACCATTCCCATCCCACATCAGACTTGCCCCATCCTAACTTACGTCCCATGTGACATCCCACGACAACCCTGCTAGATACCAATATTTAATCCTTAGCACACTAGCTAAATTTTTAAAGATAGGAAACATTTAAGTGTGAATTTTTCAAAATATTGTTTTAGGCTGACAAGACCATTTGATAGAAAGGTGCCGAAATATTCTGAAAAAAAGTGATGTTGAAAAACAATGAAAAGGCAGGTGGTTAAAACACTGTTTCAAAGGTGTTTAAAACATTGCATGTTTTCTTCCAAGCAATCCTGTATACACATACATTCAGAAAGGACATTTCCAAGAAACTTTGTTCCACGACTGGTCCCATGGGGCGAGTGACACAGCTTGCCTTGTCCCATCCCTCCAATGAAACACCACACCCACGACAATCATGGAAATAAAATTTTGCATTACTTTGGAAAGCACACTATCGAAAATCTGTATTTAAATGTCATTACATAAAATATTTTTTTACCAATTTTATTGTTTTAATGTTGGCATTGTGGAATTAATTGATGAATTGGAAGTTGTCTCATATATTCCTGTAGAAAACAAAGCTTCTTGATATTGGTTTTAACATGCGCTTTTTTTGAAACTCATTTGTACTTATGTGTTCATTATTTGATGTTTATGTTATTAAACGTTGATTAATAAAAAAATTTTTTTGGTTAAAAATTATTTTGTTACCCATCAACAACAGTATCCGTTTTGAGATTCTTGGCATTCATTTTAAGAACCAACCGAATTGTACATTAAAAGGAAAGTACGAGAAGTTGCTTTCTTACACGGTGGGAATCCTTAAATTGCATCACATTAACAACGAAAAATACTTTGAAATTGTATGCATTTGAATAAAGATAATATATTTGTTGTATTTGAAATTAAACGTGATTCATATTACATCACTGNCACAGCTTGCCTTGTCCCATCCCTCCAATGAAACACCACACCCACGACAATCATGGAAATAAAATTTTGCATTACTTTGGAAAGCACACTATCGAAAATCTGTATTTAAATGTCATTACATAAAATATTTTTTTACCAATTTTATTGTTTTAATGTTGGCATTGTGGAATTAATTGATGAATTGGAAGTTGTCTCATATATTCCTGTAGAAAACAAAGCTTCTTGATATTGGTTTTAACATGCGCTTTTTTTGAAACTCATTTGTACTTATGTGTTCATTATTTGATGTTTATGTTATTAAACGTTGATTAATAAAAAAATTTTTTTGGTTAAAAATTATTTTGTTACCCATCAACAACAGTATCCGTTTTGAGATTCTTGGCATTCATTTTAAGAACCAACCGAATTGTACATTAAAAGGAAAGTACGAGAAGTTGCTTTCTTACACGGTGGGAATCCTTAAATTGCATCACATTAACAACGAAAAATACTTTGAAATTGTATGCATTTGAATAAAGATAATATATTTGTTGTATTTGAAATTAAACGTGATTCATATTACATCACTGGCGTAAGGTGACCTCAGGACAATTCATACTGGAAGAGTACTAATATTTGATTATATATATATATATATATATATATATATAATAATGCATCAAATTCTGATAGTCTATGGATTCAAATTAATAATCCAATAAAAAAATCACGATTGAAAAAGCAATTATTGAATGTATTCCACTGCCCGCATAAGAAATTCGCTAATTGTTTTATTCAAAAACTAGAAAACGAATTATCACTTGCCTGTTCTGAAAATAAAGACAGTACTTTTTGGAGATTCGAACCTAATGCTAATAATCAATGTAAAATGAATCTTTTTGAACACATTTAGTCTAATATTGGACAATAAAGAATTGTCTACTTGATTCACATCAACAAGTAGCACACTAATTGACTACGTCATATTAGTGACAACAACATTGTACACTATGAGTACACCACTTCCGAATGCCCACTCTCTGATCACTGTTTTACATCTATTAAATTTCATAAGTTTCGTTCAGCCCCAAAAATACCACTAAAATTGATTAAAACTGGTGAAAAGTGTATTGAAAATATTGATAATTTTAAGTAATCCCTCTCATTAGAAAATTGGTTTACTGTATATTTTTCAACAAATTTCAATGATATTTCGGAAAAAGTTTTGGACATTCTTAAGTTTTATCTCAATAGATTTTGCCTTGAAAATAATATAATGATTAAATCCAGTGCAAAATCCAAAGCAAGCAATGCTGCTCCCAATAAACCCTGGATAACTGACAGTTGCATAGCATTGATTCGCGAAAAGAACAAAGCTAATAAAAATTTTATGAATTCTCGAACCAGCAAGAAATGTTTGGAACATTAAATCGCGTAGAACATTCAACGAATTCATCAAAAATGAATACGCGCGTCTTCCAAATGCCAAGTCAAAATCGAAGCTAATGCAAAAATCATAAATTAGAGGAAATCTAAATCATGTAATAAAATATCAGCATTGCAACAATCGCACTGCCATCTTAGAGGTATCTAGTGTATGAAACAAGGCCTTTATTAACCTAGGAGACTACAATGGTCCCCTAATTAAGTACAAAAACGCTTCCCGTAAAATTTTTACACTCGAATTTTGTTTCAGTTCCGCAATGTTATGAAATTATTAAATCAATCTATAAGCTTAAAAACAAAAAATCAATCTGTACCTCAAGCAGTCCCTCATAGGCTCTTAAAATTACTGCAGACATCATTGCAAATCCCTTAAATGTTATCTTTAATCAATGTATAAAGTCTATCTTACTTTGGATTTTCTTGTAGTTGTAAGCAATAGATAACTAGTTACCTCAATCAACGATTCCATAGAGTTAAATTAATGATATTTTGCCGAATGGTTAACGTCTACAATGGGATGCCGCAAGGAACGATTTTAGGTCCTCTTCTTTTTATTATTTATGTAAATGACAGGTATCCTATAATTAATTGCAATTTTATCAAATATGCCAATGATATATGCGCTTTCAGCGATAATACATCAACGTATCTAGCAGTGGAATCTATAGAATTGAATTGTAGCAAATTGTCAAATTATTTTTCCAAACATAAGTTGAATATTAATGAAGCTAAAGCAGAATTTTGTATCTTACAGCCCAATAAAAGTGACTTTGAATATAAATAATATTAATGTTCCCATTGTAGACAATTTCAAGTATCTAGGAGTAACTGTTGACTCAAAGTTAAGATTCAACGCTCACATCAATTAGCTATAGGTATAAAAAGTATGAAACTAGTATTTAGGCAGTCAGTTACCACCATGTGCGATAAATCAATGCTTCCATGTTTTCATCATGAGTCACCTTAATTACGAAAACATGCTTCATAAAATTAAAATGGGCATTAAACATCTCAGCAAAAAATTAATCGCAAACTAAGCATTACATTTCTAGGTTAATTCTCTTTCATGAACAACTGCTCATATTGAATACCCTTATGACATTATTCAAGCTAATCAAAAACCTACCGCCTTATAATATGATTAAAATGCCGGGGTTTGCTCATAAACATAATTCAAGATCAAAACCTTTCATGTGTTGAGTTTAAGAAAAATGTTTTAAAGAAATCCTTCATGAAGATTGCCATACGAACCTGGAATTCACTACCTAAAGAAATTGAAAATATTGAAAAATTAAAATCTTTAAAATAGCATTTAAAAATCTTCCTTAAGCAAAAATATATTTCTGCTAAATTATGGCTAGGATACAAATTATGTAACAACTATACTATAACTCTTTATTGAAATATTACTATAGTAATTTATCTTTAGCCTGGAAGATTTCTTTTGTAATTTATGTGAATTGTAAATATTGGCTTTGTGAATTTAATGAAGCTATTCAAGATAAGACAAGAGAATCTTTATTCAGATAAATGTTAACAATTACATAACTGATAATTTATCTGAATAGCGTCAAATAAATTATCACTTATTTAAGTGTTAGCATTTATCTGAATAAAGAATCTCTTATCTTATTGTATCTTAGAATGTATAGATGTTTAATTCTATTTGAGAAAATATACCCAAAATTCTAAAAAAGAGAGAAAAATTTTTATTTAGAAACTACTTCAACAATATATTTTTATACTGATAGCAATTCTGAATGCGTTAATAAACGGTACAAACACATCACACCCTTGTTCAAATTGAAAGGTGTTTGAAGTTCTGCTTTATTTTGAAGAATACTGAATACTGTCGCTAGTCAGTTTATTATTTTTGTTTTGTTTTGACATAATTAGGATATTAATAAACATATCAATCAAAAATAAAATTTGAAGCTCCTCTATTTGAATTAAATTATTTCTAGAATAGCAAACTAGAAGTTCAATACTGTATATTTACAATATAAATTTTTGCATATGTATTTTGTGTTATCTTTGTATTGTTAATTTTTGACGCTATTTAGCAGAATTTTATATTGAAATAACGCAATTGTAAACAGAAATTTTCTTTTCTTTCTCTTTTATCCAAACAACGCATTCGAAATATTAAGCTGTATTTTATGATAATCTACTAGGATCAATCTCTGCATTAATACCTCTAAAAAACTCTAAGGTTGCATTAGACCCAATTACTGCAAGAATATATTGTCAATTTTCAATTGAAAGTTTGATTATTAAAACTATTTTTATTTGAATGCTGGTCGCACTTTTTAGATGTTTTTTATTACAATGTGGTACATAGATGAAAATGGGGCAGATTGTTTTCAAATTGGCCCACTACGCTCAACAGACTTGTGCTCCGCTTAACTTTTAAGTGTTAACCTTTGGCTGCAGATTACCTCACTCTGTTTATTCTACCGCCCCAAATTACCACACTTAAAAAATCTGATCGAAAACTACTTGTGGTATTCTATTGGCTGATATTTTTTATATGAAAATTTTCATAACGCCACATTACCATTGTGAAGTATTTTGAATCAATTACGACGTAGAAGATAAAGAATCACTTCTTTAATGCCCGATAGTAGCATCAACATGGGCCTTTTGCCCCATAGATTCCCATGTTGAAAAAAACTTAGTTATCGCAGCCTAAAAACTAGTGATTTGAGGGCTAGGTAAGACATGTCCTGGTACATTTCTTTATTTATCATAGTTCAACTAGATTACCTTTTCTTGTTGGTACAAAGATCAACAACTAGCCGCTCGCAAGTCCTTACCAACCTGCACCACCCCATCTCATGGTTCAACTCACCCCACATCCATCTCTGATTTGGTTAACTGATTGAAACAATGCAATTAACAGAAAGTGAATTGCCATTTGGATAGCTTTAAAAATGTGTATTTAGAACAGAATTCAGGATCTTTATGTTAGAATAACGATGAAGCAAATATTATGGTCATTTGCTGATTGTTGGACTGCCTTAGAAGAGTAAAATTTCAACAAAGGAACATTTTTAATTACAAGACAAGTAACACATCATTGCGGATTCGTCCAATTGGAATACAAAGTAATATAACCCTGAAGATCATTACATTTAATCCAATAACCATTACGAACTGAACTGAACTTGATACTTGACGATGATTATGAAGATAACTTCTAACTAAATTGGTAGGGACTGTAAGCAATTAAAAAGCTTAAAGCTTGATCGTCAATAAATTGCTGCGTACAACTATAAAAAGCTTTAGAAAATTTCTAATTGTAGAACTACCACATGTACATTTGGTTGTTCAGCAGTGCTGCGGCCGTATCTAATAAAAATTGCGACATTATTGACAGGAATATCTTTCATATGCAAACGGATTTGAGCCAAACGTGTCATTAGTTCTGGTAGGAGTATTTGGGTGTGACATTTAACAGATTTATTGGTCTTTGCTGAGCTAGTGATAATTTTCCTAAGAAATCGTATCAACTAGCAAGCTACCCTCCAAAGAATAATATATGCTGACTTACTGATTAGAAGAGTGCAAGACCAGCTATATGTGGTCCTGGTGCTGGTGCGGCAGGTATCATTAGCGTCTTGAATTTTACAATCACATATTTTTCATTGATAACGTAAATATACAATGAATTGAAATTCATACAATTACATTAAGGGACAGACAAATATTTGATTGGATGAAGGCTAGAAATATTTGTAACAATAATGCACTTCTTCAAAGTAAAATTAACAGTCCCATTAATGTCAGAATTAAAGCAAAAATTAACCCTTGATATATATATATATATATATATATATAGGATTAGTTTCTTTGAGTATCATATGTGATAATTCTTCATACTCTAACTTCAAAGTGAACTGAAGTAAACGTACAACCTATGTTGAAAATACTACAACCCAAAAATACGCATTGTAACTAACAATGTGTAACACCCATTTGCTAGTAAAGTAAAATGACCTTATTCGAAGGGGTCAACTAAAGTCTAGATAATTTGTGGAAGCCAGTAGTTCTAATTGATCTCCAGTGTCTTCATATGTGTAGGAAATGTCATAATCCAACGAACAGGACAATGAAAAAATCCCAGACTCTATAGATTTAAATATTTTGAGAGTTTCAGGAAAATTCGGAGTATTATGTAGTACTCAATCAAGAACCTTGTCCTGGATTTTTGTCACCACTTAATAGTGAAAAGGGCCCAGAGGATAATACATTTATTGAAAAGATTTTGTGAAATTTATGTTTAATTAATTAAATTTAATGACTGACTTACATGCAGCGTAAAAACAAACAGACGTGACTGTTTGCCTATAACTGTATCTAATTGACTTTGTTTAACTTTACTTTTGTTTTTGGAAACGGAAGTAAATGCCAACAACACTTTGACATCAGCAAACATTCATAAACAAGTTTATTATGAAAATATTCAAGGGAGTTACTAGTCATTATGGTGTAATATGTATTCTTACATTGACTACAATTGAGGGAATCAATGTTAGCATGCTTAGCCCTCTGTTTCCTCTCAGTGCAAAGAGAAAATTAGTTAGCACTGCATGGATAGGCTTAATTTCTGGTGTTGCAGATGTAACCGCTTTGCTTTCTGCATTTCTTCTACCTCTAATACTGCGACCCGAAAATCTTGAGCTTTGTTATACTGTTGGAGCGTGTTCTTCAGGGCTACTACTGTTAACTTTTGGTTGCATTGTACAAATTTGGAACAGTGATTTATTAATTATTTTGTGTTTTATTAATAGAGCATTGGCAGGAGTCGCCGCTGCTCTTTTATACACATGTGCTTTTCCTGTTGCAACTGGACTTATACCGTCAAAAATGGGACTAATAATTTCAATAATGCAGTCAAATATTGGCATTGGAATCACAGCTGGTCCACCCATTGGTAGCTATCTTTTTGAGCTGGGTGGAATAATGTTACCCTTTACAATAATTGGCCTCGCTGAATGTCTTTGTTCGTTTGTATTGCCGTGTTTCGTTTCGTCAAAAGACCCATCTATTGAGAAAAAAGAATTGATTAGCGCATTTTCTAAATCACTTTTCATGCGTTACATATTACAACCAGCAACCCTTGCATTCAGCATGCCCTATTTCTGTGTGATGATTTTCAGTGGGTTGCGTGATGTTTCCATTTCTCTATTTCTGTTTACTGAATTTCAATTGGACGAGAAAAGTAATTTTCTGGTTTTCTTCATTTATGGATTGTCACAAATATTTTTTTCTCCTTTGATTGGCATGTTTGTTGACAAAGGGTTTTCAGGCGCAATTTACTTTGTAGGAATAATCACATCAGCGATTGCTATGATTGGAATTTTGTGTTTAAAATTACCCCTTTTACACAGTACTGCTTCAATTTATGTATTAATGGCTCTGAATAGTTTTTCATGTGTAAGCCTTAACATAACATCATACATCATTCTATCAAAGGAGGCTGAAAAATTGAACTGCGAATCAAAGTCAATGACGAAGTTCATGGCGTCTTCATGGATGTCCTGCATGCGCAGCTTTGGTAAGTGCATAGGCTGTTGGATAGTTGGTGGTTTGCTTTACGATATACTTGGTTTCATAAATTGCTGCATAACTCTGTTCGCATTTACATTGATATCAGGATTCGTGGCGATTAGCCTTATATTTATGCAGGGGTATTTTCTGAAAATGTATATAGATTAAGTAATAAATATTAGATTTACCTAATAGGAAAATAGTAAATATAGTTATATTTAAATAATTGGTATTTTACACCTTAGATGCTATTGTTCCTTTTTCCAGATTGCTGTAGTGCCTTTGAAGCTTTAAGAAATTAGCAATGCTCAAAAATTAAGAAAGATCAAAATTATACATCAATTGTAGTAGTCATTCATATTTTTACATAGTTGTGTACAAGTTTAGAAATTGAATAAGTAAAATTACTGAACAATAAAATACTAAATATATTAATTTATTTTTAGATACTCAAATTCTAAGTTACATGTTAATATGAAAATTTTCTAAAAAAATTAATCCATAATTTAAGAATTCCAGCTCACAAGTATTTAGCAATACATAATTACATGTAGATATATCAAAATATTCCAAAGGCTTGAGTAAAAATAGCAATGTGGGGGAGAGTTATGGGGTGGGTGAAAATGAATACTAGACTTTCTAGTGCATTGTTTTGATAAGTAATACCTACTCAAAATTATTTCGCCTGTATTTGAAGTATACAACTACTGTGTTTACACTCAATCTTCTGCAATCAAATAATGCCATATTAACCATAACCAACCGAAAAGAACAATTGAAATGAAAATGGACCATTTTCTGAATTAAAGGTTTTTGTAGTTATTGAAATATTTGAAGTATTGAGAATGTTTTTCAATGTCTAATTTCGAATTTTATCATGTTTTCGATCTCATTCACAACTATGTTATTACTTCAAAGGATACATGACCGCAATTGAATTGAGCTGGGCTGGGCTGGACTTGGCTCCAATTAATTTTTGATAATGCAATTGAATCGGGCTTAACTGAGTTGGACTGTGCTTTGCAGTGCTGGGCTTGGCTTGTGCTTGTTGTCTTAATTGATGTTTGAAAAACATTGCATGAAAAAATGCAAAATAACTTGAAAATTTAAACTTTGCAAATGATAAAATCATTTTAAGCAGATACTTGATTCTTTTGGGAAAAAACAAACAAACAGGTATCCGATATGATATTAATATTATTACAAATATTTTCTAAAAAATTTTCCATTTCTGAAGAGCTTTAGCACAAAATAAGCAGCTTTTAGGCATAGAATATATTCAGAAACAGACGTGAATATACATTGCATTACAATAAACATTCAATACTTGGTTGGAGCCACAATAGCTGCTTAAATTATAATCATTAGTTTTTTTAGGAACGTATTTAAAGATTTGGTTGATTAAAGTTTGTATTTGAAGAACACACTGTATATGCAGTTAAATTAATGGTATCATTTTTCGAGGAGGGAGCTGTATGTCTTGCTTTCTACATAGTTTTACAAAGGCATGCAGTTATTAAACGCAAGTAAATTATTTGCAATGCTAACATCTCAAAACAAAGTGGTTTTAGTTGATTTTAACACTTTAAGTTAGTTCCTTAAACCAATAGCTTTGTATCATCAAAAGCTTTTCTAACAAAATCAGAAAATTCTAAAATAAATACTATTATCAAATTTGATTGTTAAAATAAATAATTATTAATTTAGCAAAATAAAGTTATTCTATATTATCACTGCTGTGTGTTTTCGTTTTCATCTTAATAATTGGGAAAAGTTTTCATTTAGCAGTCATTATTAATGGTAATGACGGAAGTAGCATTTTATAGCTTAACAGTTTAGGAGCTTGAAAATTTATGCACTTAAGCATTGTGTGTAGCATAAAAGATCAATTATTTTATATGCCATCCTAAGTAGTAATAGAATACAACATATGTGTGTAGGATAATGAAGACCTGTACTATAAGTCATTCGTTAAAATATAGTATTTGCATATCAAAACACTAGTTATTAATCGCACTATGTAATATACTTTAGGACTATATTATAAAACACTGAAGTAAATAGAACAAACAACTTAGAAACAACCCAAAAGAAATTTTATAAAAATGATTCTTTATTGTTGCTTAAAAATTTGAGGACTATTTTAATTTGGCCCGGTAATCTGCAATGACTACACAATCTTTCACGTTTAACTGCTGGTGGATTCATGAAATTTCCAGTCTCAGAGTTTGACTGGTTTAAATCAGTGGGAATGCTGGGTGTGGATCACTTCTGGCATTTTTTGTAAATCAATTGATCCATCAGACTTTTGAACATCACCTCTTTCCAGGATGAATGAGCAAATTCTTTCAATTACACAATTAAAAGATTGTCAAGGCACACCTTAAAAAGATGGTACTTGTTAATCTAAGATAGCTTTGAATCTCGAAGAAAGTAACCATTTCCACTCATACAATGACACTCTTGATCATCCCAAAATATTGGATAGTTTTGGTTCTGACCACGCAATTTTCTGCTTGAAGCTGAAGATGCTTCTCGCCTACTCCATAAATCTCAAGGCAGCGATGCAGACAACTTATGATTTAATTTGCCCCTTTGCCAATTCATTCACCCTCATCAATCAAATAATTCACCTGGATGTGACTCCCCTCACAACATATGCCACATATCTCAGACTTACGTGCAGTTTTGAAATACGCAGTTGCCGGCTAGAGAGGATCAGATGGAAAGGGAAGACGTTGAGCATGATCAAAGCTATGGCAAAATTGAAATAGATAAGTTGCAGTCGGAAGCTCCATGCCCACAACAGTGATCACTAAGTAGGCCTTACCAAGTGGCTTTGCTTGTATCTTTCTTATCATTGTATACCTTTCTTATTTCCTTAGCTGTTTTCAGTTGTTTTTCAGCAGATCTTAGTGTTTCACTTTTATTATCTTCATATGAAGTTCGTAGATCTTATTATTGTAACAAAATTCTTCTGACAACACAAAGCAAAGATCACTCGAGGGATTCATTGTTGTCACAAAAGGAACAAGCCTTGCGAGACATGGCGCAATTGACAATATGAGATGATACGTAGTTCTTTTCTTTGTCTTAAGAGTTTCAGATATAGTAACATAATCACGATAAACTGTTGCTTTAGCTGTATCAGATGGAAGTTTCATAACACGATGTTCTTGATGCTTAGGTAAGTGTCCAGGCAATGGAACAGCATGTGTGTCAGCATAGCACTTATAGCACTTGATAAAATGTACTACCTGTGTTATTTCATCGAATTTCATAGCATGCTTAAGCGCTTTCCCCTTATTTCCTAGAGTACCGGGCATACGACCATTAGAACATAGATGCTTTATAATGTTGTACAATCTTTTTTTGCAAATAATATATAGAAAAAGTTACATTTCCCGGCAAATATACTGCCCCTTAAATGAGTACTGAAAAATAATACGCTGAGGAATGATTGGCTTAGCTGAACCCTTTGTATTAGTTTCTGGCTCACCAGCATTCATTCCAGCATGTACTTGAGCCATTATAACAGGATCCACTTCTGAATTCTCAAGCACACTGATTATTAAACGATCGCTAAAAACATCTTCAGCAAATAATTCTTGAGAACAGGGCCATTAGAAAGCTTAATGCATCCACAACCTTTAGGCTAGAAGGCCACAACTTCATCATCACTGGAGGTACTGCCAGTACACAAAGTTATCTCTCATGCTAGCTCGAGTTGTGCATGGAATTTGACGTCGTCCTCTTCAGTCGGCTCTGCAGCAATTTCATTTACGTCATTGGTCAACACTTCACTAAAAAATAGCGTTCTGCAGACTTTATGTTCCTCTCCACTCATCAACCATTGCTACCAACCTTTCTGACATGTGATTAGCTACTATTCACTTGCAAGCCTCACTGCGCTAATATTTTCTAATTGATTTATAGTAAATTAGAGGACTAGGATACATTAATCAATTGGTTTTCATACTTACCCTATCTTCGGATCGCATCTAAAGCCCTCCCTTTCTGGAATGTGTAAGTTTGGTTCTTTCGAGTCTTTCGAAATGAATGTTAATGCAATGAAAATTCGTCTGATATATAGACCTCCAAATTTGCTCATAAACTTTTATTGTGGATTTGTCATTATATATTCTTGAACCCAAATTTCATCCGATACTCCTCAGTGATATGAATTTACCCTGGAATGACTAGGATCATTGAATCTCAAGGAATTAGCCTGCGACTACATGCTTAAGCAGTTGGCTACCTCGGTAACTAACATTCATGGTATCATGACTGATCTTATTCTTACGCGTGGTGATGAGGATATTGTGGATAATGTTCTTGTAGATGATTCATATGAGTGTTTTCCAATTTGAAATTTAACAAGGATCATGCTTCGAAGAGGCCTATCACTAATCGTAATTTAAATAAGCTGAACATTGATGTAGAATTGGAAAAGACATGGAACCCACCATATGATAGCTTGTATGATTTGGTACATATATATATATATATATATATATATATATATATATATATATATATATATATAGGATATTTGACCAGCGGCATATTATATCTTGCCTTTGCTCGGCCTGGAAAATTTGGCAACCTACTTTCATTAAGTGAAGGTTTATTGTCTCCAAAATGAGTACTGTCAGCTGATACACTCAAAAACATTTTTTATTTTCTCTAAAATTATGTTGTTAACAAATTTTAGTTTAACCTTTCTTATCAAACTCCGAAATGACATTGTTTTCGTTTTTCAAAAATGTTATTAATTATTATCTAGCTAGTCATAGAGTTTGATGGAAATAGATTAGTACTAATCTTACATAATCGGCTTGCAGAGATGAAAAAAGCTTTTTGGCTTTGCATGATGTGTATACCCTCATGCCATAAATAATTATTAATATTATAATATAATTGCATTGGTAGATCATATACTGCATATTTAAATTGTTTTTTGCATCCACACCGAATAACGCAGTCACAGGTAAAAAATTAGGAACCTGTTAACACCAACTGATGCAGGAACTGTGTGGAATGCTACTTGATATTTATCAAGTTAATGCATGGCAAACCCAAGTTAAACATCATTCGTAAGTTGAATTTGTTTAAACTGTTTCCGCCAGCTGTGTTTCCACAAATACTAAACAGTATACAAAATGCTTTCATATGCAGTATAATAAATATTTCAATAAAATCATTAAATATTTTACATGGGAAATAATTTATTCAAATTCAGGGAATCGTATCAGTTTTCACAAAGTTTTTTATTATGATTCCAATTCGCATTAAATTTACACCACACGTGTAAAATAAGAAAAGACTATTTTATTCATGGAAAATTTCTCAATTTCTTTGTTCTATCCTTTGTTCGGCCGATTTTTAGTGTACACAATAGTATTCTTGGGAACTTTCAAAATCTAATCGATTTCTCACTGAGAGAATTACAAGTGTGAAACATGACGTATTGAACAGAAAAAGGCAAACTTGTCAATGCTATTTTTTTATATTCGAATCACGTCTTCCACAAAATTCTTTAAACTTGATATATCTGAAAAATAATCATTTTGAAAATGTAAAAAAGCTTTAACAAGTTTTAGATATTTGTTTTGGCTTTAGAAAGCGGTCTTTGTTTTTTTCAAGCATAAGAAATAAAACTTGCATTACCGTCTTAGTGCAAAAAAACTGCATTTTTCAGAAGCAAAAAACGTAAAATTTTGCTATATTTGTACCAAAATTTTGTTCATAGAAGTTTATAGCAAAATGAAGCAAGTACTGCAAAAATACGTTTTCTATGAAATTTTCTTTTCAATAATAATCCATTTTCTTCATTCAAACTATGTTTAAGAAATCTTGGACTCACAATATTGTATTTTGAAGCTTGTTACAAGGTTGAAACAACAAATGCAAAGAATATTTCCTATTTTAACCGTTTTTTATATAAATATATTTTCAAGGAAAAGGGATAACTCTTCTATTTGTTTCAAATTCCGCCTATGGTATTTTGAACTCACATGTAGTAATTGAAAAATAAAAATAAGAATATATAATAATGTTACATGTAATTACTGACAAAGTTCATCTTGTATAATTTTGCTGCTTTGTTTTTTTATATGAAGAAGTCTGATAGAACTATATAAATCCAAGTTTCAGCCGAATCGGCCATTTTTCAAAATTACCTTCAGGGAAGGCAACCTTTACCCCCTATTTTAGGAGTTCCAGATGTTCGCTCCTACCCAAGGATTAAATTACACATAAAACAAAAAATGGCAAAATACATAACCAGGGTCAAATTGACTCTATACAATGGTAATTGTGTTGTTGTAGGAACATTATATGTTCAATTCTGACATTTCCATTTCATGACATTTCTTAAATATTATCACATACTGTATTAGTTTATATAGACAAAATTTGAAAAGCTTTAATCAATGAGTAAAAATTGTAGAATCAAATTAAAATGCAGAACTGGGTCAAATTGACTCTGGTCCTCTGGGGTCTTGCATCAAAAAAATTGTGTGCCCCAACTTTATCTGTCCTAAATGAGATAAATAATTTCAATTCCCACAGCAGTATCATCGAAGCAAGAAAAACGAAATCATTAAAAAAATTCTGAAAATTTAGAGAAAATTAGGCAGCCAATAACATGACGCCCCTGCTTTGGTCATGAATATTTATTAGTGTTGTATGAATTGCCAATGTTGGTGACAAAGGTGAGGTGCATTGGAAATCCAATAGTGGAATTGGATGGTGGTTGCCTGAAAAAGTCATTAAAATTTTAGAAACTAGATGTCATGACGGCTTCGAAAATTATGACTCATGGAATATAAACATCAGAAAAAATACATTGGAGCACGTCGAAATTCATCACTGATTGCCATATCAAGTACAGAAAGCAGTGATGACAAAATTTCAAACGAATCATGTCCATTAAAATTTTTCTACTCAGTTACATATCTGAAAGCGAATTGAGTAAAATGATAGGAGATGATGGCATAGATTTTGTAGATTCAGGTGATTGTAATCTACTATTTGTTCCCTTTCAATGTCACGAATGGAATACAAATGTGCCACTATTATGGTACGATAGATGAAGAAACTGGGAAGCTCGCCAGAATTATTAATAGACTACAGCAAATGAAAATGTATTGTTGTTAAAGTTGATCAGTTATGTCACAGCTAGAGTGTAAAGAAATCCACCAAGCGGTGCCATTTGCTTACTTTTATAATAATATTCTAATCTTTGCTGGATTAACACATTTTCATTGCTTAAAAATTGGTATCTTCTTCTGATAAACGAAACAGTCATTGGTACCGAATTTTTCTTGAAAAAAACTTGGACAGAACTACAATTGATTTACACCGAAACATACGGGTCGCTTTCAATAGACATGACTATTTGTAAATTCCTCACAACCATCAGCCGATGGACAGGTGTCACACACAAAATCGACATGTAAAACACATCTGATGTAAAATTTACTTTTAATAAATATTGATTAGCTTACTTATAAATAAATTATCTTTTAAAATTGTTTTTTAACGGTAAGGTCAAATTGAACCTGGTTACGTAAAAGTTTCAAAAAAAGCCTATGTATGTAACTATTAAGGGAAAATCTTTTTACAGCGCCAAATTCTTTTCCAATTTGATTTTTGAAATCATTAATAAATCATTGAAATTATTAGTTAAAGTACTTCAGTAAAATGTTAAGCACTTACCAGAAATAATTCAAAAGTCCAATGATTGTCATTTGTTGTACTTTGTTCTCGTTATCGACGTTAGGAATTTGTGCAATGAGCGTGCTTTGTGCACTACATATATTGTCAACGATCCACAGAGGTAGATAATATTACCAATTAATTTTCATGATTCTGTGTCACAGCCAGAGGCGTGGCCAAGGGGGGGGGT
>CABFPE010000131.1:939221-954700 GCA_900660155.1 Hofstenia miamia | reverse complement strand
TATATATATATATATATATATATATATAGCGTTGTCTTAAGTTTTCACCTTAATAGTCAGGCTCCAATTAGGTTTATTTGAGTAAGTTATAAATATGCTCGATGGTTTGATTCAGAATTTAAACACTTACATGCTCAGAGACAAAAAGCTGAAGTCTTTTATAAGAGGCATTGACATTAAGCTTCTCCCCGGAAGTTTAGATCGCTAAAATATGCATATGTCATGCTAATAAAGATTAAATGTATCGTCTGCTATGAAAACATTTTTAATCTTGGTGTGCATCAGCGTCAGATTTCAAAGATGATTGCATCAATTCAGAATAAGGATTGTTCAAATCAAGCTATAGCCTTTTGTGTTTCTCTCCGTCTCTGATTTTATGTTATTACTCATCTCGAAAATTTCGATTGTCAACGGTTCATTTTTGAAGAATGATGGTGCCTTTGAGAAATTCTAAATATGTATCCTAATGTAGCTTCTAACTTCAACACGTTGGTTGCAGTGTGCCTCAGAGATCCATTCTGGAGTCCATTATATTTATAATTTATAATTTGTTTATTAGTTTTTATCTGGAAAGTAGGGGAATTACAAATTTTCTATTCTCTGATGATTCTCAGGTTCTTATTTTCGGTGAAGACTTTTCCGCTATGATCACAGCTGCCAAACATTTAATTGGAGATCTATCAAGTTATTTGAAAGCCTCACACTTGTGCCTTCATATTTTTCACAGAAACTTAATCTACTCCAGTCTTAGTAGCGACATCAACGAAACCCTGTACGGTTAAGAATCTAGATATGGATTTATCGGTGACTGATCAGCTTTAATGAAGTGATGAAAAAGTGTAATTATACTCTAAGACAAATTCCCAAAATTGTGTTTTATTTCAGTGTAAAAATGGCGCATACCTTTGTTCAAACACTAGGTAATCTCTAGACTAGACATGTTTAATGGTGTTTTCTTTCCACGTCGGCTGCTTCTACTGCTCGCCTACAAAAACTCAAAATCATGGATATCGATTGAATTTTCAACTTTCTCGTTTTGCTCAAATTACACCTTCATTGGTTTGCGTGCATTGGCTCAAAAAATAAGAAAAAAATCATTTATATCTATGACTCTTTGGAAATGCTTGCTTGTGATAAGTCCGTTCTATCTTAGAATTTTAATTACTCCAAAATATGGAGGTGGTTACAAAAATTGCCTGTTACGCCTGAAGCTATGTACATGTATTTAGAGCTTCTTGATTTACTATATCTAAATTTCCTGTTTTATAGTTGCTATGACTCCAATGTTTTCAGGTTCATTTCTGTTTATACTCCCAGAAAATCAAGAATACGCCAAGCACATAGCCAGCATTATCACCTAAGGGAGGTCGACACTCATTTAGGAGGGGCTGATTGTAATTTCGACATTATAATTATAAATATAAATTTTACCAAGATTGTGCACTATAATTCTATTTTGCATCAAAGCCTACATTAATCGCGATTTGGCGATTTGCAGCACAAAAACGAAATCCGATTTTCAACTGCGTTAATATGAGAAGGTCTTTGCGAGTAGAATTGACTTTCCTTACAGTAGATTGAAGCATACCAATTTCTGTAAAAACAGTTTTGGATGATACAATTCCAAGTGAATGAGCAGACGTCCATTTTTGGTAAATATGCGACATTGCCGATTTCCTTGAATCGTTTTATGCGGAGTCCAACAAATCCTTCAGAATAGACATTTCTAAATTCGTGCGACTTTATAGCCTGTCTGTACAATAAATTTTGAGAAATACTGCATCTCAAAATAAAAACTTTAAATCCATATTAATGTTATTGTACATTAAAAAAATTGATTTTGAAATGTAGAAAATTATTACTTTTCGTTATAGCTTCATTATATTATCTAAAAAACTAAATATTTTTCAAAGCATAGAGTGCTCAAAATTGGAAATTCTTATATTTGGTTACTTAAAGTATCTTGTTACATCAATTGCTGGCCTGCATTTTCGGCCTCATTTTCCTTCATATTACTGCACATTGCTAGGCCTTGGTCCCATGCACGAGTCGTCTAGTAGTGAGTGACCAAATGCGAGGTGAAGCCCCACGAAAATTTTCGAAAATTTTGAAAAAATAGACCTTAGAAATGCATTTCACAGAATTATTGAGAGAAAAGTTACAAGTATAGAAATAAATATTATCATTTTTACATGCTGATTTTCCTTGCTCTTAGTTTATCTTACAAAAGTCGTTGCCTGACCTTCCAGGTGATTTGCACTTAACCCCCATAGCTACGGACCTGGAATACACTGAGATAATGCTTGCATGTTAAAATCTGTTGCACTGAAACCCAATTAGTCTTTTGTTATGATTTTAATCATTGAAAAATTGAAATACTTTAAAAAGCATTTAAAAATCTTTCTTAAGCAAAAGTATATTTCTGGTAAGCCATGACTAGGATAGAAATTTTATAACAATGACCATACTATAACCCGGTATTAAAATAGTACTGTAGTAATTTATCCATAGCCTGGAAGATTTGTTTTTCTAATTTCTGTGATTTGTATATATGTGTTTTGTGAATTTATTGACGCTATTCAGATAGAAATCACCCCAGTTATTTAATTGTGAACAGTTATTTGAATATAGAATCTCTTATCTTATTTGGTTTACCTTGTAAATTTTGTTCCTCAATTCTCTTCCATTAACTTATTTGACTCTACCGCATTAGCTTCTGTACAACTTAAATCTCTTTTATTGATCTCTATGACAACGATGTTAGCTGTTCTCGCTTTTCCTTGCTGTTGTTCTTTTTGAAAACTCAATAAATTCACTTTGTTATTATTAATGATTTTTTTTGTAAATAAGTGTGTTTTTTCATATTTTTGTTTTTTTTAATTTTTAGTCCTTATTGACAATATTGTCTATTTACCACTAATTTCTACTCCGGCTTGCAAAAAATCATGCACAAGAAGTTTATTTGGTGTTGGTATTACGTTTGACATATTTTAGGTACAAGAAATAGAATAGCGCCAACTATGACCTTTCCTAAGAAATTATTAATAGGTCTATATCACCGAAGTAAATTATGCATAGAAATATCAAAATTCTAATTTGAGTCGGCGTCATCATTTGTTAGCCATGTTTCTAAAGTACTTATGATGAATATCTTATTAAAATTCGGCATAATTTAATTACTCGATTTTGAAAAATGATGTGAACATAATTTTTTCGAGTAATCAAAGTTTATATTTAAGGAGAGGGCGAGGGCTTAATAATTAAAGTTAAGACATGGATTTATTTTATATATCTGGTGCCAAAAGAAGATAAATTAATAGCATAGCAGAAATACGATATTTTTAAACCCTATAAGAGAGAATTTCAATTTGCATCTTATTGTTATGAGGATTTTCTTTACCAGTTGTTCAATTGTGGCTACTAAGTACGGCTTCAATAGAATTTTTCGCACAGAAATCAGTTCAATTTGAAGAACCCATGACTGTTAGTCAGTAAGTGGCTTGATGTTTCTGGATTTCTCGGAATGGTTTTGTGCGTGTGTGTGTGAGGGGGGTTGGGGCAATGAAGTCGAGAGGCTTTTAACAATAGGAACTAACTGCCTTTGTGTGGCCGCTTTGGCTTCACGTGTAGCAATGTATGACTGACAATTATTTCTGACTTCTCAAATATCAAGAACGAAGTTTGCTGTCCGTTGATGGAACAGATCATGAAAAACTTGTTGTTTAAGTGGTAATAACGTAGTGCGCTTGAGCACGATTTCTCTGTGAGAAGGAAGGAAAAAACTTTAATTTTCAGTAATTTTTACACAATAAATTTCATATAAAAGACGTCTTATTAAATGCAATTTACAATTTTAGGCCTGGTACAAATGCTATCATCCGCAGGTGCTGCTGATAATACTTTAAAAAACGGTAAAATATATTATTTTGCAAATAGTGACAGTAGAAACCCTGTGTGAATATGTTTATTTTTTGAACAATAATCCCACAGTTGCTTGGGGAATGAGTGGCATGGGCGGCCACCAGTTCCCACGAGTGGACCACTGGTGGAGAAGTAGTGGCAGTAGTAGCAACTACAGCCACTCATAGTCACCCCAGTGGACCACTAGTGACATCTGATTTACTTTTAATCATAAATAATATATGAGCTAATGATTGCAATTAAAATATTATTCATTATTATGCTTCTTAGATTTCATAAATATATAAAATTCATTGTGAAGAGCTTTTTTGCAATTTTCTATTTGCAAAAATTATAAGATATGTATGCAGAATGAAATTTTAAATAATTTATTCACGATTATTCGCGAACCTTGAAATTAATATCTATATGAGTACTTCAAATTGGGCAAAAGTTATTCTTAATTAGTGAAAAAAATAATGCTTAAAAATTGCAATTTCTTTTGAAATTGAAAATTAAATTCAAATTGGGCATTTTTGTATGCTTGTTGTTATTGCCAAATTCAAATCACTTTAAATGGTAAGCTTGCTAGCATTGCCTTCAATCCTTTGTTGGGTTTGTGTTAGCTTAAACTGCAATGTTTAAACTCTATCAATATAAAAGTTTGCAATTGTTACCTTTGAGACATTGCTCTGATGCTGAAATCGTAATTTTGCCACCAGTTAGCCACTGGTGTAAGGGCGGACAAATCCACCAGGTGGCCCACCGTTTCTGCCACTGGTGGTTGGCTACGTGGGCCGTCTTTTGAATTATTGCATTTTGAAAACAAGCCATTATATTGGCGCTCCCGTGGTAGCATCACAAAGTACAGGCACTAATATTGTGGCTTCCCGTCGTTCAGAGCATAGGCAGTAGTTCGTTACCGTTTAGGTCTTCCACTCTATTCATAATCTAGAAAGTGCCCCTCTTGTCAGAATGGGACATTGGATATTTGTGGAGACCATTCTCTTACTTGCAGCAGCAAAGGTGACAGAATTGGTCGGCATGATTGTCTTCGCTATATTGTATACTCAATGGCAGCTTCTGCCTCCTTATCTCCTGTCAAAGAGCAACGTAATCTAATTAATGGGACTCGGTCTAAACCTGGAGATGTTTTCAGTCCTGATTGGTCTGCAGGCAAGCCAGCTGCACTAGACTTGACTGTTATCTCACTGCTGCAAATTTCAACAATTTCAAATGCGGCATCCAATATGCAGGCTGGTCTCTAGGAATAGCTGAAGATCGCAAATTTTCAAAACACTTTAATAATTGTGAATCTGAAGATTGTACATTTGTGCCTTTGGCCTTAGAAACGCTAGGGGCTTCTCAGCTACCTCAATTAAAACTTTTCGGAAGCTGGCTCTCCTTGCTGAATCACGGAAAATTCACAATAGAAATGTGACTACTGCTCCCTTTAGATTTTTACAGTCTCTCTCAATCGCGCTAATCCGAGGCAATGCTAATATGAGCCTAGCAAGATCTCTAGATCCTCATCACTAGATCGAAATAAAGAATGGTGTAAATCGTATTAAGTTAATTGTGTGAATTTGTTGATAATTTTTCTTAATCATTTCAAAAAGTAAATATGAATCGAATATTTTTGTATCCATGATTAATTTTATAAATTTAGTGTTAATAGTAACTAAATAATTGGATTTTGTAAATGTGTTGATGATTTATTCTTAATAAATGAATTTCATACTTAATTGCAAATAGTACATCATTAGGTGCTTTAAACATTTAACCTAATAATATGAATTGAATTAGGAAGTAATTTGTTTCGATTTGCTTTAAAAATCATTGAATGATTGCGCCACAGCAAGCAAATGCCTTAATGCTGTATCTACGCTTGCTCAAACGATTAAATTGCATGTTTTCTTCAACTCATCGCGCGATAATTTTGCTAGAAAAGCAAGCGGTCATTGCTTCGCATTGAAATATTTCCGTTGTAAAAGAACCACGCGAAATATTTTCATTCAATGCAATAATCCAAAAGTAAACATGAAAATTATTATTTAAATATCAAATATCAATCAGAAACATTTCTTTATTGAAGAAGTGCCGAATTGAAAATATACTTGAGCAAGTATGCAGGTACCAGGTGGCCAATTCAATTCCGTTTTTCATTTTTAATTTTGATCATTTGGAAAGATGAAATGAAAATTGAAATTGAAAAACGGAAATATCCATTTTCGCTTTTCAAATTTCATTTTAAAAATTTTTCAAAAGAAAAACAAAAATTGAAAAATGAAAAGTGAAAAATGAAACATTTCAATTCCATTTTTCGCTTTTCATTTTCGTTTTGGTTGTTATCATTCTTATGCAATTTCTATGTTGTTGTTTTTGAACTACTATAGCTTCTCTCAATAAAACAAAGAGTTGTTTACTAATATGGACATCAATATATTTCAATTACATTTGCGGTTACTGTTTATTGATTAAACAATTAATGGGATAGCAATTACATAAGAATGATAACAACCAAAACGAAAATAAAAAAACGAAAAACAGAATTGAAATGTTTCATTTTTCATTTTAAAAATGTAAATTGGCAAAATGAAATTTGAAAAGCGAAAATGAAAAATGCTTATTTCCGTTTTTCAATATCAATTTTCATTTAATTTTTCCAAATGATCAAAATGAAAAATGAAAAACGGAATTGAATTAGCCACCTAGTACCTGCATAGAACGAGGCTCCTATCTGGTATAATAGTTTTTTCACATTTTTTCCCTCACATATTTTGAGATAAATTTTAAAAAGCATTGAGCAATTTAAATGTGATTTCAATCAGCTGCCATTTTCTGCTCTAAGTAACTACTCTAAAATTCTAAATCTTGAAAACTTGGCAATTTATCTCAAGTTTTCTACTATCAACATGCCTTCTATTGTAATCAACAAAATTCTTATTCAATAGTTTGAAATGCACGATTTATTGACTGCCTTACCGAAAATTTGTAAATATTTGAATTAGTACAAACTATTAGATTTTAAGCAGCGTCTTATTGCAGAACGATTATTTTCTGATTAAAGAAATTTTAAGCAAATTCAAGAATAACCGATTAGAGGAGAAAAAACTACAAAAATCAATTGCAATTTTTCTTGAAAATGATTTATTAAAAGAACTGCAGGATTAATCTTATATTTATAATAATATTACAGATAAATTTCTGAAAAAAATCGCCTCGACGATGTCATTTATATATTTTTCATGGTTTATTATTTACACTAATTTGGTTACATAAATAAAATTTGCTTGCCTAACTTTTGCATGCACGAGCCGCTACTGGTTAAGGGGCTTTATAATGTTCCAGCAGACTTTTCCGACTTTATTTTGTTTTGTAGACAACATAATGTAATAATAGGATTACGAGATTTTATAGCAGTAATTTCTAAGAAGCAACCTATGCATTACTTAATCTTTGAAAGCAATATTCGAATGGCATTCGCTAGTAATAGAAACAATTCACCCAAAAAGATCTTCAAAAGCTGCATTTACACTAATAGATATCACACTAATTTACATTTAAAATTGGTTTATTATAGTTGCTTTTCATTTCCGAGGACCACATTCGAGGTGGAACAGCATCATATTCATTCCAAGTTCTTGGATCGTAATCACCAATAAGCATCAGACCCCTTTGACGACGACTAAACATAACTTAATTCATAAATGTATAATAAACAATATGTATGCACCCAACGTTTTCACCAGATTGATTATTAATACCTTATTCTTAGAATTTCAAAGAAATCAAATATTAAAATTCAAAGGCAAAGTCATGCAGACTTACACCAGTGGTTTTAACTCTTTGACAGTAAAGGCATTTAAGAGTATCATACTTAAACTTTCATGATTGTATTAACATGGCCAGGAGAACTGGGCCATTTCAACGGAATATCAATAAATTTAGAAAAAATGAATTATTTATATGAATTATAACATACGTGATGTAAAGGAACTATAAACAGCACTGTACATACATTATTCGAGGCATGATCTATGAATGATATATGATGTATTAATTTACAGAGGTTTGAAAATCATCATTTTTGTGCAGCATATATAATTCACGTACATCTTCATCGAAGCATTTGTCCACTAACCAGGGTTGACATGTTTTAAACAGTGTTGTAAAACATATCTCAGACATGCGTTTTAATCAGGTTTTTTTTTCATTCTGTTTTCTAACGTGTTCCAATTTTTTCTCGTAAGTGTGTCTTTACATAATTTTTGCATTTTCAATTAAACGCATGTCGGATGTTAGTTAAAAATTGGACACAATATTTGCAGAATTTGAGCGAATTGCTACTAACAAAACACGATATCGGCATTGTTCCTACGAATGTGCCTCGCTAGTGGACAGAATCCAGAAGCATTTTGCGAAAACCAATGCAATTCTGTGGAGAGAGATGAATCCATAACACAAGGGCCGTCTGCATCAGGGACTTCATCATCTGCACCATCTATTGCAAATCAGCCACGAATAACGCAATATGCGACTTCCACAAACCCACAGCAGAAAGCCAAATTTGACAAAGACACTAGACGTTTTTATCCGCAAACAACATTGCTTTCCGAACAGTAGAGTCAAACCATTTTTAGCAAGTATACTGTTCAATTTGAAAAAAATGAAGATTGAATTTAAAATAAATCGTAAAAATAACGAAAAGATATAATTAATGACTTTTATCTATTTAGACGTCAGTCTGCGATCTGAATCCCGGTTACACGCCGCCCTCTAGACGCAAACTTGGTAGCGAAATACTTGATATTCATAATGATATTTACAATGTGTATTGACGACTGGCCTGGTACAAATAATGATCCTTTAGTTGGATGTTCAGTGCAATCTGAGGTCAATGCTTATTTTCTTGAGACATTACAAACTGGCTCCAAAAGCCATACATCCGAATATATGGCAAAATTGACTGAATCTGCAATAGTAAGTGAAGAGGAAGAATATGAATTTATTGTCGTAGCTGTAAATACTTTTAATGCCAGAAAAATGGCCAAAATGAGACATTCGTTGTTGGAAAAGACGACTTAACCTGAGTCTATTGGCTGTGTTACTTACCAGCCAAATTTATTGGTCAAAGACTTAACCTCATCCCAATTGCTAAAATTGCTAAAATGTTTAAATATATGCACAGTTTACGCACATTACTTGCAGCTAAAGAAGACTCCACAAAGCCTGCAATCCACATTGAGGTTTGTTGGAGCTTGTCTGTTGCACTATTGAAGTGGTAAATTCGCAATTTGGAACCATGTTCAACAAATTGTAAACAAAAATCCTGAATTGTTCTTAACTTCGAAAAACAAAGAAATTAAGAAAAGAATCACTGATTTGGCATTATATCAATTCGCAGAATAGGGAATTCAGGTTTTAAACGTTGTTGCAAACGCCATTTATCGTGTTCAGAGTGCATTGCTACAATGCCTGATGCTGTATCCATCTGTAAAGAAGTTTTAGACGTACCAGGATTTTGGTGTGGAGGATCATGAGTGAAGGCCAACAGCTGAAACTCGCTACAACAAATCAGTTGATAGGGTGCTTTTGTCGCATTCTCATTGCCCCCAAAATTATGTGGTAATCGCAATGTTTTGATAACAGCTGAATGGAACAAAGCGGTACGAAGGGTGCAAACCTACACAAAATCTTTTTTGAATGAATACATGGACTATATTGTTGCGGACTGTGAAAAATGAAGCAAATGTTCGATCTCTCTCAAATATTAATATTACAATGCTTCTGATATTTTCTTCATATTTGCGAAAGGGCTACAAAATTCATTGGTAACAGAAAATATAGTCGATAGAAATCGCTACTTTCTTACGCACAATTTCATTTCAATCGATGTTTCTTTGTAATCTCTGCCATCACTGCAAATTACAAGCTTACAATCTTGCATTTCAATATAACTCATAAATATAACAATGGATAATCTATAAACTAATAACATTTAACCGCTTAGGACCGAATGGGTCATATATGACCCAATGATTTTTTGTCTTTGGTCCATAGTTTTTCATAGTTATCCATACATTAAACTATAGGATATAAAATAAATTTGACAAAAATGACCATCAAGTTTTTTGATAGTGTTTGTTAGTTTCCTAACAGCTCAAGTAAAGTAAAAATTCATTTGGACAATAATACATGTAGATGAAATTTTTGTTTTTTTGATATTTATTCAATATTTCCTCACCCCTTATTCATGCTGAATTTTTATTTTCTCATATTTTTCTTATAATTTATAACGTCACTGATATATTTTATCTGAATATTTGACCTCGGTATTGTAGATGTGGTCACTAGGCCTGATAACATAATGGTTCACATAGACCCATTGGGTCTCAACTGCGGTTTTTACATATATCATTCAATTATAACGCACTTTAGCAGTCAATGCTGAAGTGCAAGACAATCGACCGATTCACCTGCTGCTATAATTGATGGCTCCGATATGACTCACGCAAAGAGGAGGCAAAGAGGTAGTCAGGAGAAGGTTAATTTTCCTTATCCAAAGGTAGCCCACTGCACAACAACACTATGAAAAAAACTGATTAAATTGACCAAAAGACTAAACCTTACTAGTTTGATAAGAAGGATCCGTTGAAATATTACATGAAACGATTCTACGATTAATTAGACATGGCTGTTGTTAATGCCTTCCTTTTGCAAGAAGCCTTTGATTTTAAACCGAGAAAATATATAATATAGGAGTCGAGGTTGGATCCGATTGTCCAAAGACTCGTCTGGATTTTAGAAAACGGCTGGCTCTTGTCTCATTGGATTCCCTACTTCACGCACATATTCTGCCCGAACACTACAAGTAAACCTATCGACAAGAAATCAGCTTCACGAGATTGTGATGTTGGAATCAAGTGGTCGGCATCATTGGTTATCAAGCTGAAAAAGCAGATAGAAAAATTTCAAACTGTAATGTTTCTTTGTTTGACTAAAACCCGCAATTACATCATAGTTCTAAACGTAATTCCCCTTAATTGCATAAAAACCTCGATTTTATCACATTTTTCCATGGTTACTATCACAGACCTATACATGTAATTATGTATTGCACATTGTAATTAATTTCATTCATCAGCATTATTAATCATTAATATTAATATTTTTAATTATATATAATGTTTAATATTAGTCTCATATACAAATATATACATTCTTAGCAAGACTTTAGCAATCATATAAATAAATGAAATTGTGAAAAAGCACCGTTTTAGATCGAATGGGTCGCATGAGACTCAAAATTTCAAATTTGTCTACTGCTTTCAAAAATTGGAAAAAATTCCCAATAGTAAATTTCCCACCTTGTATCATATTTATTTCAAATACCAAAGGTAGAAACCATTATTTGAACAATTTTAAAAAGTCTCGGTCTGAAGAGGTTACCAAGTAATATTGTCATGGAAACAATGTCTATGTGAAGCTAGACACACCATGCACTCATTTACAACAAAGACAAACAGTTATTAAGTTGTGAATACACATGCATATACAGATCGATCTTTCCGTTATGTTATTCGTTAGATTTGAGTCTACTAGTGACAGTACTTAAGATCACTTAAGTACATAATGGAACACCATGAGGTTCTCGTAACACCCGTGACTATAGATACAAGTCCACATCGCAAATAGTCACTTGTGTTACGAGAACCTCATAGTGCCCCACTGGGACGTACTTGCCGCAGTCTTAACTACTAGTGACAATATAAAAGTAATTGAATTTATGGTTTTGATCAGGCCCGTAGTCAAGGATTAAGGGTGACAAACCCCTGGCAGGTCAGTCAACCCCTTGAACAAAAAAGCAAAATCACTATATTTAAACATTCAATCAAAATTCAAATTGTTAAAGAAAATGCGTGAAAACTTTTAGTTTCCACGCGGATTTCGACAAAATTTCCCACAACTGTTCTAACGCCCAAGTAAGTGTGGATGACTTGCAAGAAAACAGCAAGTGGTTTCAAATTCAATGGGTTCTAATTCTTACGATCAATCTATAAACACTATCGGTTGGCAATTACTGCCCTAGACGCCGTTTAGAAAATTCAAAGAAAGGTTGTGAGGTTTATCGGTCAAGATTAAAAAAGTATTTCCTGTTATATCTGATAAGGTTTGATAAATCTTTTTTCAACAGGCTACAGTAATTAGAATAATAATTAAAATTATGCTTCTGCAGTCTCTCACTAAATCTGATATAAAGTGAGTTGTTCCGCATTTTGAATGTGTTCTTTTTACTTCCAATTTCTTAGGGAACTACCTAATAATATTAAAAAAGCCACACATTTGAATTTAAGAAACTTCATAAAAATATAGAAATGTGAACGCTTGTATTTTTCAAATATTGGAGCGAACCCTCAAACAAAATTTGAAAGAATTTCGGTTGCAAACACCTTCATAATTGCTGGAGCAAATTTTGGAAAAATTGAAAATTATGTGATGTTAGCCACTCTAATTCGCAATATTCATTCAGACAAGCGCAGGTGTCCATGTCAATGCAAACTTTGTCGACTCATTCGCAGTATTTCCAATGAGTGTAGAAAAGCTTTTACCAAGCAATTTCATAAACGTGTGTGAGTAATGTGCAATAAGTGGCTGATCGGTAGTATTTACTTTGGCGTAATATTTTACAAATGTTAAATCGTGAATACCATTATGTGACAATTATTGTGAAATATAGTACTACCTTTCATAAATAATGGCCGTATTAAAAGCCTGTCAATTCCGTTATTGTATTGTATTTGTATGGTATGGCAACTATGGCCCTTAACCCATTATTGTCTTACAGCCCGCCGATGCATGCAACATTAAATGAAAATAGCGTACAGTTAATTTAATCCTTTTCTGGTCATTGTTAATTACAATGAATAAAACAAAAAACTGAAAATCTGTTTTAGTGGTTTATGTCGTTGTGTCTATGCCAAAAATGAAATACTTTCTCTTACAGTTTCTTGTTGCGATTTATATGTTAAACAATTAATTGTTATTCAGCCTAAGCTGAAAAGTTTCAATTTCAGAATTATTTTTTTTAAAAATCCTATTAACTATTGCTATATTTGTTCACAAATATTTTCATTAGCATTATGTATCCCTTAATATACATTATAATGACCAAACATCTATGGGATTTGAACATTCCAGTGAACATAAAAATGAGAGGCTGGTCAGGGTTCATCACAATGAACATAGCGATTATCCCACTAAAAAAAGTTTATATATTTTTTCAATTATCAACATGCTTTTTGACGTATATTTATCTAGAAAAATTGTCATATTTAAAAAAATCGATTAACATACAATTTTTGCCAGAAAAGGGTTAAATTTTAAGGAATGTCGAAATTCCTATCAACCGTTCTGAATGCATGTCGACCCCCTTAGGTGATAAGGCTGCCTACGGGCCTGGTTTTGAAATATATGTATTAACATCTCAGAAATTCTGTTGAATCAGATTATAGAATGCCGGATGGCTTTATTTAAATTTACTAGAAATGACAATTCTAACATTGTTTAGCAAAATACCCGCACGCTTTGCATATGAAATAGATATCAACGATTGCAGGATTTCTAAAACAAAGTTGATAAAATATCAATAACTTTTGAGTGTTTCTAAACATGAAATAAAATACATACAGTCCATTATAATTTTTGGGCAATTTTTTAATTGCATAAATATATAACAATAGAGATACATAAATTTGTAAAAAAAGGAAGAATTGATTTCACAAAGGATAACAGGTTATTTGACGTACCTTTTCTTCATTTACATCACTAAGAATACAAATGTTATAAATAAACTATATGTCATAAATCAAACGCAGCAAAAATTTAATTTTCAAATGCTGCTTTGTAGAATGCGTATGGTGAAAGTAATTCAAAATTCAAAGTCATTCAAAATGATCAAATTTACGTTTTGGGATGTTTTTCTTGAAAATTCACACTTAGAGTTCATTTACTTGATGAATTATGTGACAACTTCTTTCAACTGTGTGTTGAATGAATTAATAAGGATATTTGGTACTATGCACAGTCAATGTATTTCATAAGAAAGCTTTGATTTCATTGGTGTACAAATTCACAAACGCAAAGCATTTTAATCATTAACCATAAAATGATTGAGTTAATAGTAATATTTCAGTAATTGTACCAAAGATTAATCGAATTTAGAAATTACCGGCTTTGCAATCTGGGGGAACTATCAATTTGAATAAGTGGACCATTCACCCACTCTTTGTTCCCGATTCCATGGCGGCCCAAAGGAACTAATGGATGTGGCGGTCTTGACAAATTCTCCAACTCTTCAGAGGTTAGAATTTTGCCTAAAATAAAAATTATAAATTCTGTAATTCTAAATAACTTCAATTTTGGACAAAATTATGGTAAATATTCTGAAATAAGGATGATACCAATTCCATGTTAGCCCCAGCCCACTAAAAAACTTTGTCTCAGAACCGAGTCTTATGGTACTGAGAACAATAAATCCTATTGGACTGAATGTACCTGCAAAACCTTAGAGGGCAACCATATTTGCATCGCGTAGATTATATGAGTGTCTGGGTGGGCAAATAAGTAAAAATTAATCAATGTTTTGAATATAATTGTTTACCAATCTGATCTGAAAAAGTTAACTAGTTCTTTATAATGCATCCTGGCTTCAGCTCTAAAATTGTACCCTTCCATTTGAGCAAGATTTTATCAAAAATGTATAAAAATTCTAAAATTGAAAGAAATTTTATATGTCTATATAAAAGTGACCGAATCGCCAGGCGTAGTAATTCTGAAATTCAAATAATAATAATAATAATAAGTAAGAATAATAATAATAATAATAATAATAAAATAGCATAAAACTGAAATTACCTGTCTCGCAATTGGCAATAAGCTGTTTTTCACGTGTCTGAGCATTGCTTTGTGAAATCAAAGGATCGTTAGCACTTTTAACACGAACTACTGCATTAAGTCCTGCTTGCTGTTCAGCTTCTCTAACAGCCATTGGGTTATACTGTTCTTTATCAAAAGTAGTGAGGGAAACGTGCCTCTAAAGGTTATATAAATCTCAATTCGACGACAGTGATGCCAATGCAACACAGAAAATCCCACTATGTGTTATACATTACTAGTGTAGAAATGATTCTTACCACTTTATTACGATGATGAAGATATTGTACGTAGGAAGTGTTTCTCACTTTTCGTAAGGTCTCCATACAAGGACCTTTAGATATAGCGTCTATTTGAGAAGCAGAAGGTTCATATATAATTTCGTTCCATTTCTTATGTAAGTTTTCTTTTTTTCTCTGACGATTTAAACTAACTTGAGAAAGATAACAATCAACGGCCTAAATAAATCGAAATAATTTTAATCAAATGCATTTTTCTGTGGAAATCTGTCAGCTTTGCCAGAAATGCAGTCATTTTAGAGGTCTTAAAGCTCAATAAAAAGCCAATTTTTTTCGAATCTGATATCAATGGAGACAACATATGGACTTGAAAGACTAAAATGGTCCGGTGCATCCTATCAATAC
>CABFPE010000131.1:887429-913026 GCA_900660155.1 Hofstenia miamia | reverse complement strand
TATATATATATATATATCAATGTTTGACATTGTTTAATAAAATTTTCTTTGTTTTGCAATTTTAATTTCTACCAATTTATTGCCATTGCCAAAGTTCTTCGAAGATATATTTTGTTTGCTGAGTAGTATTTGTCCCAATGGTGTTCAATACGTTTTTAGTATGAACGAAGTTTCTGAGTCTCATGCCATCATTTTTATGAGAAATTTCAACGTAGTCTAATGCATTAGTGTAAAAGTTATTAATTTATTAATATTCTCATTTTTATAATTGATGATATATAATTTCATATCTTGATTTTCTTCTGTCGCCTTGTAATTTTATTTAAATTTATTAATTCAGTACATTGTGTTGTCAGTCGGAATAAAATACATTTCTATTTAAGATTTAATCTGATATGAACAGTTTGCAATTAGGCATAATTGACGATAGATCTAACTGAAACAAGTTTTGGCTGTGAAATCACATTCTAGTACTTGAAGTGGGCCGGAACTGTAATCTGTGTGTGTATTCTTAATTAACATCATTATATTTTGAATGCACAAGTAAATGTGATATATTTAGTTGCTAATTATTTTACTAACGTACGGTTTTGAATTTTGGCAATGTCTTATCGAGTCGTTCATGTTGCAAATTTGTGAGAGTAATTTGTGTGATTATTGTAGATTTCTATTTGTATTCAGTTACTACTATGCAATGTAATGAAAATTTCCACATGTCCACCAATATGAATTAATCTTGGCTAAACATTATATNTTGCAAATTTGTGAGAGTAATTTGTGTGATTATTGTAGATTTCTATTTGTATTCAGTTACTACTATGCAATGTAATGAAAATTTCTACATGTCCACCAATATGAATTAATCTTGGCTAAACATTATATGATTAGTACAATGGTGAATATTTAAATAATTTTTTATTAAATGTCTTGTATGTGAGCCGAAAACCATGTCATGGTAAATTTTTTTCTAATGGTCATTCTTTAATTTATTAATTTCACTTTTTAAAATGGCTAAATGAATTTAAATCAGTTAAAATTGCACTATTTGGAAGCCATACAGCGTGCGAAGCATATATGTGGGCTAACTAAGAAGTAGTGTAGGTCTTGGTTTGATATTAATATTTGCTCGAGTTTGTTTCCGAAAATTTTAAAATTATACGTCATTCGGTATACGCGGTTTTATCTTATCTTTTTTTCAAGGGTCTTGTAGCTAAGAATATTTGAAATGTACTTTTTAGAAAATATTGGGAAGGCCTCTCTAAATTTCCTTTCAAAACATCCGCTTCTTCACACAAATTATTCTAAAATCTTGATATCATCACTTTCTTTTGTTAGTATTACAAAAGTGTTTAAATTTTGTTCAAGCTGAACATTAAATTAATTTCTGTCATGGATGTAAGGTTGTGAACGCAGCGACGCTTGGGTGAGAAGTGTTTATTTATTCGAGGAATTACAGACTACTCTCAGAAAGTTGTAAGCAAAATACGTTACATTGTATTGTGTGGAGAAAGTTTCTAAAAGCATTTTGGAAAAAATCAACACTTGCAGCAGCCTGTAATGACTTAAAATTGTATGTCGATGGACAAATTGTTTTATTAATATAATTATTCTGTAAAACCAACAGTAAGGATACAACTCAAATTTCATTGAAAATTCATTTCAATTTTCCAGGGGACACTTTTGAGGGATGGCTACACTGAATTCTCATTGACATATATTTTTGTGTATGTCATTTAAACTTTAAATTTAATGCTTGTTTTTTTGAAAATATTCACGAATACATTACAGAAATAGAATCGCATTCAAATATTTTTATTCGAATTGTTAAAGATAACTGCTTTTTGGATCCTAATTTAATTGAAAAAATTCGGATTTAAGACATATAATTTTGTTTTTTCAAATACAAATACAATATTTCAAGTGCTTCAACACTGTCTGGAGATAGACAGCTTCTTCTGTCTGTAATTGTCACCCCTATAAAATGAAAATCACTTTCTGATTTGTATTGTTTTTTGCAATGTTTGCAACGAAAAACCATTCCAGTTGCTTCTCCGTGTTTTCTCTCTAACAAATATTTATGAAAAGTTTCGAGAATTGTGCTCTTCCATTTGCATGCTTGCACAAACAAATATTGCCGGTTTCTTTACTTTGCATTTTTATTGAGTTAAATTTTGCAAATTCCCTCAATTCCAATGTAATGCTTGAATTCAAATTTGCTCCCCGATTAGAAAGAACTTTACTTCAAAGTATATCAGTGAAACAAATGAGTTGGTTTATTTTGTCTTCCAAACAAGATTGCAACTACCACTTTAGATTGTAGACTGAAAACTGAAAAAATCATTTCTAAAAATTCCAAATATGGATGACCGCCCTATTTCTATTCTATTCCACAACACAATTCAATAATTTAATATTTCGACTTGTACAATATAATTATATATTATGTCAGTGAAAATCAGAGTTTTAACCAACAAACCTCGATATATTTGGATTTAAATATTGATGCTACAATAAATTTGACTTCAAACAAATTATAAATGTATTTGTTAATACAATATATCACGGACACAAAAGTCATATCCTTCATTGGCTAGATCACCGTTGCAGTTGCATGAAGCCAAATTTCTTGCCAGCTGAGTCGAATACGTTTTAAGCTTAAATCGATCGAGCTAATAAAGACACACTTGGTCGGTTTAAAATAACTTGCTGAAAATAAATTAAAATGCACTTATAAAATCAAGAACATAAATTTTAAGTTAATTGATAAAGATGAAATTTAGACTAAAAAGAGTGAATAGAAGCACAATATATATACATTGTAAGCTCACAAATACCTACTGCAAAATGTTTTCGTTCTTTTATTGCCCAAGACAATTCCCACCTAAAACTATTGATCCCATCCCATTCGCACGGCAACCCTTGAAAATATATGCCTTGCATGTTTACAAAGGTGGGTGTGTGTCCCCTTTATTTACAGAACTTTCAAGTTAATGCTGAATCATAACTCAATATCATCATTCTAATAACGTGTTGTAAAGTAATTTTGTTTAGAATTAGATTATTAAGAGGCTTAAAATGTTATTAAATGTATAAAATGAATATAGGCTTTGTATAAACTGTATTTACATATGTTTTTTTGAGAATGAACGAGCTTAAAGTGGTGTGTTGCATTTCAATAATGAATCTGGAGATATGCGGGGGTATTCAAAAAAATTCGGCGTAATATCTGTTTGAACATGTATCCTTACTAAAAACCATGAATTTCGATTCGATGCGGAAATGAAAAAATGTCGAATTAGAATTTAAATGAATGCAATATAAATTACCTCTGTGGCGTCGTTCTCTGAAGACAGTGATTTTTCAGTGACCATCGGTAAACGTTTTCTTTGCCTGGTTCATTGTACTTTTCGCTTCATTTGCGTCTTAATTAATCTCGTGTGATATCATTTTTAGCTACTAGCAAAAAGATTGTTTTTCAAAATGTCGAATTCGCTATTTCAGATGTTTGCACTTCGAATTCGCCTTCAAAAACATGTATTCGCAAGGGTCTAATGTTTACGTGCAAAGTGTTAACTCAAGCCTAGTATTACATATGATGTATGCTTTTATTGCCCTTCACCAGCTGATATTAACACATTAATATTCTCTGATTACATCGCATTATATTTATAGCTTGGTAGCAAATTGATTAATTCTAAGCTAAAATATTACTGTCAAAAAATCCATAACAATGAGCCTGCTAATACAATCGAATCTGGATGTAGGTAATTGCTGAATATTCTGAAATGTTTCGAAAGCATTCTTTTAAAATACTGGCATCATATTTGCGGCTTTTGTGTTGCATTATTTGGAGACACGTTAATTGTCATTTGTTTAAACTTTACTTGATCAAATATTTAATCTGCGATCTGATCCACAAGTTGGTTTCTTGAGTCTTATCAGTTTGCATTTGCGAAACACTAATACTTTGCAAAGGAAAATACTTTAATTCGTTGCTCGTGTACTAACGATCAGACATTTTGTGATATTGCTTAGGTCATCTTCAATTATTCACGGTTTCAATATATTTACTCTTGGTATATACTATATTAAGGTTATGTTATACTGGCCTTAGCAAACTTAGTTTAATGTTTGATTGACATTAATTCAGAATTTCGCTTTTTGTTATATTAGCTATTTAAAACCATATCTAATGCTAAATCATTAGACCTATTTCGTTCACATAATTTTACGTTTTAATGCACTCAAACCGCATTGGTAAAATGTCTTTGTAAAATTTATTGGATCGAGGTAGTATGCCCATCAATTGATAGTGGAAGCATTGATGGAAATAGGAATGGGATCCGGATAGTGAATTGAATATACCGGATACCAGATAATGTATTGTTCAATTATTACGAGGGCAATCAGAAATATGACTTTAAAAACAAAATATGACCTTATTTTTATGATAGAATATGACGAATTTAGTTAAATGTGCCCTAAAATATGAAAATACATTTTTCAAAATGATCCATTTAAAGAATATAAAACGTTTTTTATTACTGAGAACAAGATATTAAACAAATACAAAACCTCTTGCATAATAATAGATCAATTTTTTTAAAATAACTGCTTAACTAAATTATAATATTAAGATATTAATTTCCATATATTATTGTGGTTAAGATTTCTGTCATAGGCTAAGAGTTTTCTCAACATAGAAAAACTACTCTCAACTGCAGCCGATGTTAGCTTGACATTTTCGTAACTTGGCATACAATTTTGATTGAATGTTCACACCCTTTACTTCCATTATAACGGGGAAACCGGTATTTTCTAATCGGGACTTGATATCGGCGATTATTTCACAGGCATCATTTCCAAGATCTAGTGGAATTTCAACGCTGTCAAACATTGAACAACTTTGATTTTTTGTAATAGCAGCCTTAATTAAAGCAATTAATTGTTAACCCTCATAGATTTTGCCTGAATACGCATGGCACAGTTCTGCAACATGTGTGCCTTGCATAATCCATGAAATAATAATGTATATAACTAAACTTCTGTATCAACTAAACTTTTCAGGGGTTAGGCCAGGAAGTACATTAATTGAATGAATCGATATTCAAATTATTTAAAGCAGTCACAATCCCCCATTAATTTTTAAGTTTTTTCTTAAAATTTAATGAAGCTATTCCAAAATATGATTTTTATGACATTTCAGTTTCAGCCACAAATATTACCGTATTTTTCAAAATTCAAAAATATGAATTTTTATGATTTTTTATTTAACTGCACCCCAGATCTGAAACAATCTAATTTTAAACAGACTGCAAACTAGACAAACAAAAAATATGACTTTTATAACTTTTAAATTGTTCTAGTTATTAATGAAAAACAACGTCATTTTTCAATTAAAATCGACTTCTTACCAATGAAAATAAATAGACTACGTCTTGATATGTCAGAAAAACTTGTTTTGTTGCATGGCATCTTCCATATACTGGAAAAAATGTTTACCGGATATCCGGATTCGTTGTGTAATTGCCGATTTTACCGAATTGCCACACATCCAGGCTTGAGGCATCTATTTTTTGTAAGCCGTCATATGTTTGTGGAAAGAATTGGCTTGTTGTCTGCCCCAGTAAATCAATTGCAATTTTTGTGAAATAGCAAATGATGACACGAACGCGATTTGAACATTTGAAATATTAGAAAACTATTTTTATCACCACTTATTTAATCAGTAATAGAGATTCGTTTTATTACAATTCTACAGACCATTGACAGTTTTTTGAATTTTCAACACATTGGAAAATATCTCTCGTCAATACATTATTGTTATAGAATATTCAAAACCAGGAATTCATGAAAAATATTAAGATTTGGTTTCCTTTTCTTTGCTGCGCAAATTAAAAAATGATGGTATGATGTCACATTACCGGAATATGTGAAGTTTTTCATGTTTTCAGTGCAAATGCTCCAAAATAACGAAACTTTGTTGTGTAGGTAATCGAAATTCCATTAAGCTTAGGCCCGAAACACATGATTATTTCTGCGCGGAATTCCTGATATAATTGCTTATGATGAAAAATAGTTTGCAAGCAAACGATGATTATTTATCCGCGCGTAAAATTTAATAGCGAACAAACAGTGAATATTTATTCACAGCCAATTGCCTCAGGAATTCCCGCAGAAATAATCATCGTTTGTTTTGGGCCTCATTGTCAATTGAAACGAATTATTGAAAACAGTTACAGGACTGGAAATATGTATTCGACCACCTTGCTATTTTGAAAAAATAATGAACATTCATTGGATAGAGCGTGCTTAAAACTATAAATAAGTGTTACTTTGATTGACAAAGGGAAATCTGTAAGTCTAATACCATAAAATATGTAGAATAACAATTTAAATAAATGAGCAAATCCGAAAAAATACATTCAAAACAAGATACATAAATGAATAATTGATGCAATACAAATGCTTAGCAATAAAATTGTCTCTTCTAATATTTTGTACGGTGTGCCTTTGAGCGAATAACAGCTTCAAGTCGATCAGGGATTGATGCAAAAAAATCTTTCAATAAAGCTGTTGGGAAATGTGAAGAGTATGCTCTCCAATTCGATATTTGACGTCTTTCCACATATATTTGATAATGTTAAGATCTCGAGCTTGGCCATGCCAGTCAGCAAGGATAGTAACCCTTTATTGTGGAGGAAATTTGGCATTTCTTTTGAGGTATGACTTGGAGCACCATCCTGCTGATATATTGATCACTTGTATGGAGTGGCAAGAGTTCCTTTTCTAGAATCCGAGCATATTAAGAGCTTAGGACAGCACCATTGATGTGAACATCTTGTGAAAATTATACTTCCATATTGCATGCCATACCATTACAGACTTCCCACCATAATTCATGGTCCCCGATTAAGTTGAGGCATCAATCTGAACTTCTGCCCAGTTGACCTCTTTATCAACCTTCTTCTCGATGAGTTTATCTCAAATCTTGACTCATCTGAAAATATAACATTAAACCAATGTTCAGATGAATTGTCTCTCGTCAAATTGGCCCACCTCACCCGGCGTAATCTTTGCATTGAGGTTAAGAATGGATTTCTGGTTGCCACGAAAGTCCTAATTGAGTACTTCTTTAGGATGTTTCGCACAGTTCTTGCTGTCACAAGGTGACCATCAGTCTATTCCTTGCAAAATCCTCTAAAGTCTTCCTGGGATTTCGCTTTGATAGGCACATAAGAGCTGATTGGGCGATTTTAGAGGTCTTCTTTGGTCTGCCGGATTTTGGTTTGGGGGCAATGATGTTTTCAGAAGTGAGTAGGTTCATTTTGTCTTCCAAACAAAACTGCAACTACCACTTTCGATTGTAGACTGAAAACTGGAAAAAATCCTTTCTAAAAATACCAAATATGGATGACCGCCCTACTTCTATTCTATTCCACAACACAATTCAATAAATTTAATATTTCGACTTGTACAATATTATATATTATTTCAGTGAACGTAATCAGGCATCATATATGGCGAAGAAAGACTGTTATTTGACATTTTCGATATAAATAGACTGAAAAAAGCTCAACGAAATTTTTTACAGATTCTCTGATTTGGTCTGAAGTGGCCGAATACATTTTTCCAATAAAAGATTAGCTAACTACAAGCATTGTAGCATTTCTAATTGAGATTTAAAGTAAACAGTGATAATTATGTCTCAACATTGATGAATTCCTCTTTCTGCAACCCCAAATCGAATTATAAAATAACTATAACATTCTTGCCGTCCATTTCTTAGAAATATTTATGACAAATCATGGGTGGCCGAATTCTTTTTTCCAGTACTGTAGTTATAATTTTTCTTAACCTAAGCCATTAGAATTTAATCTAAACAAAGTATTTGGTAACTAAGTTTGACAACACTATTTTTACTTATGATAAAGACTGAAAAAATTAATGAAACATATTTGAAATTGTTTTTATATTTTTTTTAATGATTTTGATTTTGAGATTTCGTTTGGAATAACGTTTGATTAAACGATGTTTAGTTAACGTTGGTGATTATCTAAATGCTGTATGCGATCGTAATTTGGCAGAAAACATTTCACGTGTTCTTTATCCCAATGACAACGTAAGTCCTTTTCCATATTATTAGTGAAGTCTGTCTTCATATGGATTTACTTTTTGTGGCATGTTAAAATATCCAAAAAAAGAATCTGTTCACTTTATTCTTCAACACATGGTTGATCTTTGTAATTACAAAAAATCATCGTTACCTTAATTAGTATATAAAACTGTTGAAATGAGATATGCCTTAACGTTAGCTGTTGTCAACATCTGAAGGCCGGGCATTTTTTGTAATCGACATTCATAAGGATTGTTGACAGCACTCTTCTGATTCAAAATGTACTTGAAAAAATTCTATATTTGATTTGAAAACATCGATTGTTTATACTTAAATTCTTTAAATTAATGTTTAATAATTCCGCAGTCCTAGCTGCTATTCGTGCAGCAGTGGTGTTCAGTAACGATATGAGACAAAAAAACACCGCAAAATCTAATTTTTGTGCTATTAATATACATAAATATTGATTTACAACGGATGACGTAGCGAATAGAAATGAGTGCGCTGCGGTGACCTGCGGTAGCGATTCACATAATTTTGGTGGTTAGCGGTAGAATTAAAACAATTTGCGGTGGCATCAAAGTTATACAGATAACGTGTTTTGTTTTAGGATGTAAAATCTCTAAGTATTTCTTGAAGAACCTGTTTCTGAATCAAAACTAAAGGCCTGTCTTATCTACACGATTTAATCGGCCCGATTAAATCGCGTAGTTAAGACGGGAATCCAACTTTGTCACCCGACTTTGTCAGGAGTTTGTGGCATGCAAAACTTGTTCCGTCTTAACTACACGGTTTAATTGGCCCGACTTTGTCGGATGGTCCTTTCTTAACTACCCAACTAAATCGGCCCGACTTTTTAAATGCATACATTAAAATATATAACTGATACTGAATTTAATCTAAAGTTATTTTTATTGTTTTTTAAATAGCATCATTGGTGTAGCAAGAGAAGAACAAGGAGAACATGCCTCTCAAAAAGTCATTAAATGCGAAAAAATATTGAGGTTATATCCAAGCCAGACCCATTAATAATACGGAATGATTGATTTTAATAGACTGTGCAGTGCTTAACTAAACAGTTCATGATTTCTAAAGATTTAGTCTTCTTTACCCCATTTTGCTCCCGAATTAGATACGTTTTTAAATTTTCGTACTTTTTTGGCGACCATTGATGCTAAACAATAAACTTTTATTAGCACAGTCAAATTCAATTCCTCTATTTTATTTATTGTAATAATAATAATTAGCTAAATTAATGAATTTGGATAAAAGGAAATTGAAACTGAAATACCTTTTTGGCCAGTAGAAGAAATATATTGCACTAAACCCTTTTATTTGAAGTTCTGAATGTGAAAATTATCAAATAATAGTAGACATTTTACCTGAAACTTCATTGCCAATCTTCTCTGCAATCTCTTCAAAAGCTAACTGTCTAAGGCTTTTTTATACAAGGGATTGCTTTTGTCCCACAGCAAAGGCTTTTACTCTAATTCTTCAATCAGAGTATCAATCATTTTTGTTTCATAAACAAACTCCGTCATTATTAAGAATTGTGGTTTTGATTTGCGATATATATAGAACAGCATGAGAGGTTAAACAAGGTAGTTACCTGGTCCTTGACAACACTACAATATCAATAAACAAACGACGGGTGAGAAGCTACAAGAGATTCAAATGCTAGCTCCAAAATTTAAAAGAAAACTTAAACAAAACTTACTTGCACATCGCTTCGAAGAAACTAAACATCTGGCAGAATAGCTTGAATATTGTTTTTTAATTATATTTTTTAAACTATTTTGCATGAGTTATTTAATGTGTAATTTTTTAGCTTTGTTTATATATCTGTGTTTGCCTTGTTGCGTGTACTACCATTTTTGTAAACATGTATATATGTACATTGTTTATATTGCATATTTTTGCAGACTTGGTGTATGCAGAAGTGGAATTTACAAATAGTTTTGAAATGATATTTGGAAAATATTTGTTATTACAAAACAATGATAGGGTCCAATAATTTTTCGTGCTACATAAAGATTATTGAACTCGTGAGAAAAAAACATGTTTGTTTGTTTTAATGGCTAGTTTGAACTACTACCTAAAATGTTAAATCTACTTTATATATATATATATATATATATATGTAAATATATATACGTGTATGTATATATATATGTATATATATATATATATATATATATATATATGGACAAAAGTATTGAGACAGTTACCAATTTCATAATTATAATTGCTTAGTGATTTAGCTATTTACAATAATCGGTTAATGAGGTTAGATTATAAAGATGTATCCTCTTGCAATATAGAAAACAATTTGAATACAGTATAATTGTGACTTAAAATTTCCTCTTTGGATCTTATGTAACCAGAACTTTCTCAGAGTTGGACAAAAGGATTGAGACAGCAGTCTAAAATAATGTTTACTTAAGTGTTATTAAAATCAATTTTACAATGCGCCCATTGCTAAATACGTTAGCTTTACTTACATCTAAAATAATGCCCTGATACCTTCCTGAATCAATAAAAAATTAATTATTTCTAGCAATAGAAGTGGGCTTAGTTTAACCCTGCATAAGTCAGTTCACAAATGTTCCAAAAAGTCCTATTTGAGCACATTATGACTAAATTTAAGAGAGATTGAACAATTTTCGTGGTGATGAAAGGAGGGTACCTTCCAAATAAGAGGCGATCAGAGCTATCAAAGAGAGTTTGCCGCAAATACACAACTCCAGCGTTTAAATGTGACGGTAATTGAATAATCACATATTGGTGCTTTCAGTAAATGGAATGTGCAAAAATCATTTAAGTGGATGGAATAATGTATTCAGCTAGTTATGTGCAAATCTTGCGTGAAAATTTGTTGACCATCCTCCATTATATGATTATATTTTAGGAAGGGACTAATCTTGTCACAAATCACGATTCACCAAACAATACTTTGAAGAAAAGGAGGTAGCTCTTATCTCAAATTTTCATGTGCAAAATCCTGATCTCAATATAATTGAGCATGTTCGTACAGAATTGAAAGGAAGAGTAGCTAAACATCAATCTTCGAATATTGAGGATATTTGGAAAGTGATTGAACAAAAATCTTATGAAATTTTTAGTGATTTTTTGAAAAACTTCTCTATACTATCCCTATTTAGATTAATGAGGTGATTCGGCAAAATTGATGGGTTATCGGATACTAATAAACTTAGCATTCTAACTGTACAAATTTTTTCTGTTGTTTAATAATTCTTGGGTGTGCCGAATGCTAATATTTCTTCACATTTTTCATTTTTATGGTGCTGTCCCATTTCTTTTGTCCAATGCAATTTTTTGTTGCGTTCAGATTTTTTCAAATATATAACGAGGAAAAACATTATTTTCCCCAATAATTTCTAGGATATCATTTCTAGTTTTCCTAAGCAATATATTAGCATTTTCTTATCTGAATGTAACATAATGTGTAGATAATAACCAAAGCGTAAAAAATTAATGGGTGTCTAAATACTTTAGTCCAGGTCTGTATACATATATATATGAAAATATTATTAAGTTGTTCTTGATAAAAACTTTGATAAGCTTAATAAAAATATATTTTTAGGCTGCAAATTAACTGGACAATTTAATATATTATTGTTATTTGACAAAAACCAATTGTATTGCACTTAGATATCCAATTCTTTTAAAAATTACATAAATAAGTATTTTAGTTCTTTGAAGGCAAAGCTCTGCGTTTGAAACAAGAATACTTTTTGGTTGCTGCTTCTTTGCAAGATATTATTCGTCGTTTCAAAGTATCCAAATATGGAACCATGAATTCACTTCGTTGTGACTTATCAACTCTTTCGGAAAAAGTTGCGATTCAACTTAACGATACTCACCCGTCATTGGCGATCCCAGAGCTTATGCGTATTTTACTTGACATTGAAAAGTTATCGTGGGAAAAAGTATGACCTTTTAATTTTATGAATTTATAAATTACTATACTGTACGGTGACAAATTTGATATACAGAAATCCGTTCGCGTACGAAAGTGTTTAAAATTCGTGGATATCTACAAACTTTAAAATTGGTTTACATTTCAAGATAAAGTGTATGATTGCCAATATGCGAAAATTCAATGCCGAAAATAATTGTAATTGAAAAATCTGATAGAAATCGCATATGCTAACTCAATGCGATTGAAGCTATTCGTATTATGTTAATGTTCGGCGGTTTCCAAATAATAGTTTGGTTGTGTTTCAGTGTTTTACGCATCAAAACCGCGGTTTCTGTTTTTTACCTATCTTCTATTGCTATTAGTAAGACATTATTCAAGAGAAAAAAATGCATTTTAATGTATATTTTCGTAACACTGAATCAAGTATAAGAAAATTACATTTCAACTTAACAATAATTTTATATGTTGGTCTAAGACGACCGCATTGTTAGTTGGAAATAGCATTATACGGGACCGTTTTTAACACCTGTTAATAATGTTCTTAACACTGTTAATTACACTGTTTATAATTTTCGGAATATAATGCGCGAATTAATGAATATAACTGAATTCTTTTTACTTTTAGTGTTTTGAAATCAATTATCTAAATATCACATTGTTGACATTGTGTCATGCATCGCCTTTCATCTTTCACATTCCAGTAATTAGTGCGCGTAATAATTTTTCCAGTGATTTTTATTTTGTTTCCAGAGAAATTATTGCATATAATATCTTCTCTGCCAATTTGTGACCACTTAATCAAATATGATAAAGCCAAAGCACATTGCAAACACTGTAATTATCATTGTGTATCTAATTCGGAAACAATGAAGCTACACTTAGTAAGGGATCATTCATCTATCACAACAACAGTTGCGAGTGATTAGGAAGAAGTGATTGAACTTCTTTCTCAACCCGCTCCCACTCAACGTAACCACCAACCATTGGGGTTTACAGTGCGAGTAATGCCACTTTATTAAAAAGTGATCGACGAAAGCCTCGCAACCTTCATTTTTACCAAAATCATTTATTTTCCCATTTAAAAAAAAACAGGATTTTACTGATTATATTCAGCATTCCCATCAGGTTACAATCCTCCAATACGATAAAAATCATCAAATGAATTGTTGGAATATATTCTTGACGCTATGACCGAAAAAATTTAAAGAAACCTTTTATTGGATCTCGATCACTCCATTTTGTATGGTCGGACGTCAATAATTCTCAAATTTAAGGTGACGTGTTTTGATGCTACAAAAGCCAATTTGGTTTTTTTAAAATACTCAAAAAATATCCAATATTAAATTCATGGGACTTGTAACAGATCATACAGCAGATATGGAGAATACTCGAACAAAAAGTCATGAAAAGTTTACATGATTCGACTTTTTATCCTAGTTGTAGGGATATGCTTCAGTGTCTCTCCAATAAAATGTGCTTTGGACAAACTTTAATACACAACGTCTTGTGGGATGTTGTGTATGCTTGAAAAAAAGTTATTGACGAATTTCGCAATGCTGGAAAAAAACATTGGTTTAAAAAGTGTGAGAACAGATAAAAAAAGGCAGTTCCCGACTCATGGTTTTCAGCATGTTTATATTTATTCCGATTTAACATATTACGAGAAAAGCCGAGTGCTGGAATGGGCACGTGAATATCATCCAAACAACTACTCAGCTATTTTTGCAATAATATTCTTGAATATGACGGAGCAAATCCTTTTGCACTTTTGCCTTTCACGCCTTCATGGAACCTGTTTCTTTGCACATGCTCTCATTCACTCTGAAGTATAGAAATCGACTGTACCCTGTCAAAGTGAAAAACTTGTTTTGTCCACCCTTTTCACAAGAATGAGTTTCTCGGTTTGAATATAGTTTTTTTGTTTTGGATGCTGTTGCATAAGGTCGAGTGGTTTTCGCAAATAGCATAAAGTTGCAAATCTCTTATTAATAATGGCCACATAAAATGTAAAATTTATTATATATATATATATATATATATATATATCAATATGATGAATTTTCATATTACCATGACAGCTAATCAACTTTCATCTAACGCAACATTAGAGATCATCAATCAATATCTCTGAAGTGTTGCAGTGAACTTTAGTTACTAATTGTAATTAGCTTAACTTTAATCTGATTAGCCTTTACCTAAGTTGAGCAAAAATCATTAAAACACGTTATGATAAATATTTCGCATATTAATATCAGAGTTAATAACACTCGTTCTATTCTGCGGACACCCTTGGTCCTTTATGCTTCATTTGAAGTTTTAGTTTATCAACATGAAAATGCTATAGTTAATGCGATTATGGATAATAATTTGTACATTAGAGATTATGGGATGCGATTTTTTTCGAATGATGATGACAAGGAAGTATCGAATAAGCTTTCAATTCAAGAATGTTTGTGATAAGAGAGCGGCATTTAAAGAGTTAATGCTAAATTTCTTTCAAACAATCATTCATTTCCATTTTCTGAAATTTTATTTTAGTCTTGGGACATTACCAAAGCCGTATGCGCATACACAAATCATACTGTTTTGCCTGAAGCTCTTGAACGCTGGCCTGTTTCTCTTCTTGAAAGTCTACTTCCCCGTCATCTGTCAATTATCTATGAAATTAACGCTCGTCATTTGGACCAAGTAAGCAAACTCTGGCCCGGCGATATAGGTCGCCTTGGTCGAATGAGCTTAGTAGAAGAACATGGTGAAAAGCGTATTAATATGGCGCATCTCTCTATTGTTGGTTCACATGCTGTTAATGGTGTAGCTGCTATACACTCTCAAATAATAAAAGACTCTATGTAAGTTTTCGGATATATTTTTACAGTTAATTTGGCATTCGTTGCTTTTCATTCCTAGATATTGCATTTTAAACTTCCAATCAATTCATTTAGTTTCCGTGATTTCTATGAAATGTATCCTGAGCGCTTCCAAAACAAGACGAATGGAATCACACCTCGTCGTTGGCTTGTGTTATGCAATCCTGAACTAAGTGATGTGATTGAAAAGAAATTAGGCGAAGAAGAGGCCTGGGTGACCGATTTAAGTCGCTTGCGAGGTTTGCATGCATTCAACGAAGACCCTAGTCTAATTGAGGAAATTATTCGTGTGAAAACGGTTTGTAATTTTTTATTGTGGTATTTCTTCATTTCTGTCTGTTTAGACTAACAAAACAAAGTTCGCTCAATATTTGAAGGCAACCCAAAATATCGAAATTAATGTTGAATCAATGTTTGATTGTCAAGTGAAGAGAATTCACGAGTACAAACGTCAATTGCTCAATATTCTTCATTGTATTACCCTTTATAATAGTAAGTTTGTTGCTATGAAGACAATTAATTTCTGTTGATTCCTTGATATACATATTGCATTTCAAGATTGACATTGTAATTTTTACTTAACCTATTGTTTTAAACATAGTTTTTGGATAAAAATTAGCGTGTTGAAGAGAATCCCCTTAAATTTTGCCTTTTAAAACTTGTTAGAGACCCTTTCTTATGAACTTCTAATAATTCTCATCAATGCAAATTGTCTCTCGCCATAATTGAGTTACTGCTGCTTTGTTATATCTACACATACCCTCTAGAATCATGTCTAATCATAATTTTACATTTCTAGGGAAATATTACTTTCTTTCAATGGTCTTCAGCTATCGATTTCATTATTGCTTTGTACCAAGAAAATTGCAATTGGCATCGTTCACTAAAACTTTCTTTTTTGAAACACGTCGAAGATATTTTATAAGACTTTACGAATGCATGGCATTACCGTCTGTCAAACAACAAATGTAAAACAGTTTTCAAAATTAGTTGCAAATAGCTTTGTAGTCTTTTGGAAATTATTAACTGTTACAAAATAAGTCATATGCTATTAGATTTTACAATTAATTATTTTTTTGTACTTGTCTTACTTCGAGATTAAGGAACTGAATATATGTATGCTGTTTTTTTAGGAATTAAAGGTGATCCCACTGCGGACATTGTTCCCCGTACGATAATGATTGGTGGAAAGGTATTTTTCAATTATTTATTTAAATTAATTCCCAAATTAAACTTTTTAAAATAGGTGGATGAACAATTAGGCCTTGTTTTGCCAATTTTTTTTGAATTTATCAATTTTATTGAACTAAATCAAATTCAGTGATTCATTTCTACTTCAAATATTTTATAGGCTGCGCCTGGTTATCACACTGCTAAGAAAATTATTCGCTTGTTCTGTAATATTGCCAGTGTTGTTAATAATGATCCTGCGATTGGGAATAAACTGAAATTGGTGTTTTTGGAAAACTATAGAGTGAGTTTAGCTGAAAAGGTTATCCCTGCTGTTGATTTATCAGAGCAGATTTCTACTGCCGGAACTGAGGCATCTGGTACTGGCAACATGAAATTTCAGTTGAATGGAGCTTTAACCATTGGTACACTGGACGGTGCTAATGTTGAAATGCGAGAAGAAATGGGACCAGACAATATCTTCATTTTCGGAAAGACTGTTGAAGAAGTTGTTGAAATCAGAAAACGCGGGCAAGTGAATTTTTATAAATGTATTATCTTTGTAATTTTTTGTTATATTTCATTGTTCCAAATGATTTCAAATGCCTACAAGCACTGATGTCCCTTTAAATATTTTCACAGGAAAATTTATATTTAAAGGAAAAGGTGAAAATTTAAAGGATCTTTTTAAAGGATTACACAATTTAGAAAAGATTAAAAACTATATATTGAAAAAACAGGTGAAATACAAATCATCAATCACTTAGACATTGCAATCAAAGTTTGAGATTGTTCATTGATTTTCTGCAAGATTCCTGCCCTAAAATACATCAAATTTATGGAATGCACAAACTGAATAATGTGATTGGGATGCTGTCAATTGCACTAATTCAAAAATAATTAAGACATACTGACCGTGAGAAGGATCGTTCAGCTTTAGCAGGTGACGGAAGAACTTTTGCTACCTCTGACAGTTTCTGGAATTTTTCGAAATTAATGGTTTTTCGGAAAAAATCTAATGCTGCGCAATCCTTATCGATTGAATTCTCAAATTCGGCGTATTCTTGAATTGTGGAAAATTGGATTGAAGAGATTGCATTGGCTGATTCATGGTTGACTTTTTCATAAATTGCGGAAACAGGATCTTCCTCAATCTCATTGGATGTCATTTCAGAGTTTTCCGACTCAACGTCCATAGACACAATTTTACTCTCACTCATCTTTGATGATTTATTGCTCAATTTCGTTATAAACTCATGGGCTTCTAATTTCTCATGAGATGTAAGCATACGTCGGTTACCTTGAGTAGGGCTTAAGACTGTAGCAGCCAAAAACACAGTTGGAAATTCAGCAAATCTCCGTTCAGTATTAATTGCAGCTTTTAGGCGAGCAGAAAAATTTCGCACTTCCTGATGGATTAGTGTTTCTTGTGTCCACATTCCTAGCACACCGTCTAATTTTCGAATTGTTGGAATCACTGAATCCGCAAATGGTGACTCCGACTCAAGATGTCGGCTCAATGATCTAATTTTCCCCAGCACTTGGCACATCTGCTTTACTGCTAGTGAATCTAGTTGAGAAAATGCACGAGAAAATGATCCATTCCTGTCTGCATTTAACTTTGAGTTTTTCTTTTGTTCAAACTCAACTTGTGTGAGATGTCCATACCATCGAGTATTAGCCAATCGAGCCCTTTGTGCCTTCTACAGAAGGCATTTATTTGTTCAAAAAATTTTTATACCTTCAATAGGTGTTTGGATGTCTGAAAGATTTCCTAAGCTAAATTTAGCCCGGCTAGGAATTGGATGAAGTCAAATATTTCCTTTAAAAATACGCAATATTTACAGTATCCTTTAAATGATTTCCTTTAAAAGGATTAGTATTAAAAGCAAGGAAAATTTACAGGATCCTTTAAATAATCCTTTAAAGGGAAATAGAAATGGACATCACTGCCTACAAGTGTTCTATTTTCCAACATTGCTTGTATTATAATACTTCGTTTCTTCTTTTCGCTGGAAGAAGATCTTGTTTTCAATTCGTAGTTCTATATCGAATATCAGATTTTATGCTCTGGCACCTATCTAGTTTTCATTGTCTTTGTTAAATATTACCAAAGACCTCGAGTGTATTGATGCGTGACATTAATATTCCCTATGTACCAATGGCGGTGCCTCGTTTTATCAGCATGTATATTTTACCTCATTCAAATTTGTGATAGCATGCAGCAGTATATTTACAATTTTCTTCTTACAGCTTTTCTCAACTTTTCATTAACCATATCCACTATACATATACATTATGCAGTGAATTACCGACCGACCAGTGACAGTTTTTGTTACAATAACTGTGCAGAAGAGTTGATAGCCAACGTTTGTATAAAATTATTATCAATTATCACTCTTAATTTCTTGGACTAATTTTCTAGTCATTAAAACTAAAGATATCATATTGATCGGCTATTATAAAAGGCATTTAATAATGAAATAGCAATTAAGTAAAAGCTAAATTGCTGCTTATCAACATAAAGAAAATTAGCATTTTAGACTACATTGAAACAATATTTTATATTATAAATTCATATTTTAGCAATAGTTTATATATATTTATTTTAATTTACCTCAAGGTCAAGGAATGTTTTGTGAATTGATTCGTTTGGTATTTTATTTTACTATTTCTTTAGTCATGATCCAATGTCTTTTTACCAATCCAACCCAGAGCTTAAATGTGCTTTGGATCAAATACGTTGTGGTTATTTTAATCCTGAAGAACCCGATCTCTTTCAAGACATCTATGACAGCCTGGTCTATCATGATCACTATCTTCTTCTGGCAGATTATGAGTCGTACATTAAGTGTCAAGAACAAGTTTCTAATGTATATAGAGTAAGTTTTTATTACGGTTCGTGAATAATGTTGATATTTTCAACAAGTAGATTGTTAAATACTGAACTTTACAGATTTTACATGTAAATTAAACGATCGTTTTAGAATCCTTTGATGTGGTCCAAGATGGTTATCAACAATATTGCTTCATCTGGAAAATTCTCATCTGACCGTACAATAGGGGAATACGCTAGTGATATTTGGGGCGTTGAGCCTAACACAATCAAGTTGCCTAATCCAACAGAACCGCCGCCATTTAAGAAATGAACTCTGAAATGAATTTAACTTGCACATAGAATTAATTTTAATTGCATTTAATGTTTTGTAAAATTGTTAATATTTATATATGCCTACTAATACATGCTTATCATTTTATAAATGCTTGTTATACATTTAATTTTCAATTTTAAATTTCATCACTGTTTTATTGAAATGTACTCGAAGAGAATTGTGCGCCTCATGATTTTTAAATATTTACTTAAGTACTCAGCGACTCGATATTATATTTTATTTCCCCAGCCACTCTATTTCATTTTAGAATTGAGCTCATTTCATTGAATTCGCTTCATTGCTTTTCAATATTGGTAGATCTTTGTAAATTTTGTTAATTCTAAGGATTTTTCTTAACTCATTTCCGGCATTTTTTAATGCTATTTTTAATTTGGACTTTGCAGTACCTTACACCATGAGAAATCCCTAATATCTCAGTAAACAATTGTTTAATACCTTCCATGATACTTTTAAGCAATTTAAAATGGAAGCTTACTTAAGGCAAAGTTATTTTGTAATGTCCAATCAAATTTAACAAAATTGGCTCTTGACCCAAAAAGAGTTAAATCAGTCTGAGGGTTGCTCATTAATAAATTTATAAATATAAATATATAGAAAATAATTTATTGGACTTTGGTAGTTCAACAGGTCAATTATTTTTGTTGATAGCTAATATAGACAACGTTTATTTTAATATGTAATTATTAACTTGTTTGGTTAATCGATATGGAGACAGTATTGGAAATGTTGTTCATTTCAAAAAGTTTTTAAATTTTTAGCATTTCGAAAATATAATGAAAGTTGAACTCATTGTAAGAAACTGCATCTAATAGCTTAAAAATCAAAGGTCTTCAGAGGGATGTTCAAATTTTAAGAGAATTTCTACAGTATACAATACTTGAATATATGTACTGGTGAAAACAAATATCTACGTTGGGCAAAATAAATACTTATGCTTATTTTGAAAAATTAGGTCAAGGTTTCCATGGAAATGACCAACCTTGGAATTTTTTTACAAATTGCTAATCAAATTTCTCCAGTAATTTTCAACTGATTTTCCTTAAATTTTACACTACAACAAAATAGCATTCTACATTACACGAAATATTTCTTGCTAGGAAATCGATTTTGCGTGCTATTGTGTCATTGGTATAAAATCAGCAAGAATTCCTAATTCCCTATCGTCTGAAGGGTTCGTGTCGATGCGTGGATTTCCCGAGGCTACTGTTTTATAACTAACTCCTGCTAATGTACCCTTCCCAGTAAAAGTAAACAGGAGATTGTGAAAGGGATAATGGTCACTCTCGGCCGAGCCAAAACAGATGACCTGGTGAAAGAGTCACATGAGACTAGAGCCCTTTAAAAGAAGCCCTAATACTCTTATTAGGTCAATATAGTGAAAAACATCAACAAAATCACTTAACCATGGTATAGACTGTACTATAACTTGAAAATTTATTTCACCCGAATGGCAAACAACAAGTAAAAATCAATGCATATAATTTCATTTCAGTCAATTAAATTAAATAAAAGATTAAACAAGATATTTAACTTTTGTGAAAATCAATATGTATAAATTCATTTTAAAGCAAAAATTTAAGAACATGTTTGGTTAACTGTGAAATATTACAATGTACATAGCTGGTGAAAACAAAATATGGAAAAGCATTTACATACCTTATTTGTGTGTAGATGCATTTTGAAATCATCAGCCCAGACCAGAGATGGAAATGGGGCAGATTTTTGTGAAAAGTCCTGCCCCACCCCATAGAATTTGTGCCCTGCCCCATTTGCACATATTGAAATCTGCCCCACGTTCTATATTCTAACACCCCAAATTGGCCTACTAGAAAATTCAGCTCCAAAACGTACGATATTTTATTCACCACATTTGTTCTATGACCATTTTTATTGCAGCGCACCACCACTCATTTTTTTTAAATTTCAATTTTAATATGCCAATGCAATTTAATGATATTATTTATAACAAAATGAAATTTAATTTTAACTCTATAATGCTTTTTATAAAGCTAATATTTTATATAATACATTTATACAAGGACATTTGCACTCCTTCCAATGTAATTGCAAAGCTATTGACTACAAATCAGATCAAAATGATCTTGCCGATATCATTGCATAGAACCAAATTTCACCAAAACCTAAAAATGCATGGTAACTAATTTTTTCAATTGCGATAAAATTTATTAGAAAATCAATTTTTAAGCAGAAAACTTTGATGTAATAAAATACTTTTACAATCTCTTACTTCAAACTTTCTTAACTAAAAAACGTTTTTGCCCCACTTTTGCCCCATGGGTACCCACTTTTGAAAAATCTTGCCCCATAACCACCCCACTCTGACCCATGGGTCGACCCACCCCAGTTCCTTATCTGACCCGGACTGCCTTCCTTTTCTAATCCTTGAGCCAAAAAGTTGATTACTCACGAATTTCATCCATTCTTTTACACTATAGAAAGTATCGATTGGTACTAGCTAGCATTTAATCCACACAACCAAGCTTTATGCACTATGTGATGAGATTATTCACCAATTTGATTCACTATTTAACACCATGTGAAAATAAACAATAGTTTCTAACAACATTTGATTTTCCATTTATTATTATGAATTTTCCACATCAAATTTGTTGTTTGTTATAACTATATACACTTGTAAATGCACAAGCCTACACTATAAATATTCTGTATTATTCATCAAAACATTTCACAATGAATTTGAGAGGTAGAATCACCAAGAAATTTGTAAACAAAACAAAATAATAATATATTTCTTGAAAAATGAAAACATTGTGTATAAATTCAGCCTATTGTTATTTTAAAAAATTCTAAAATTTAAACCTATGTTTCAAACAAATTACTCTACATACCAGAAATCAATGCATATAAATTTGCTCTAGTCCATTTTTAGTTAGAAAATTTAAATGTAAATACATTAGGTTAAAATACAAGTGAAAGCAAACAAAATATTATTAGAAAATAGAAGCTAAATCATTAAGAATTTTGTGAAAATTACAAATTAATAATTTTTTGATAAATATAGATAAAATAATACCTATAAAGTTGCTCAACCATGGTATAAACTCTACTATGACTTGAAAATTAAATACATACTCAGTTAACAATATAATTCAAATGTCAAGTTTTAGATCAAATATTGCTTAAAAATATATTAATAAATCTTACAAGTTAGTGCAAATGTGATGAAAGCAAAAACATTAAATTCAAGGATTAAGTGCATACCAATGTTTGTATGTGTAGATCTATTTGAAATCAAAACAGCTTAAATACGCTATGTCACCAATTATTGATTGAAAATAGGAAACTTAATAAGTGTTCAGTGAATAAATTCCCCAAGCACTGCGATGCAAATCTGAGTGTTTCATAAAAATCAAAATTTAAATACATATTCAGTAAAAATACACCAATAAGTATACCTATCTGATAAAAGCACTGTAAAATCAAAGTGCCCATTCCATTGCTAAATGTAAACATGGCCAGATTGACTGACTTTTTACTTCATTTTACCAGAATAATTATGATTGTGATCTGTTCTTTAGCATGTTAAGAAAGAAATAGGCTTTCTAATACAAAACCACTTCATCTATCAAGTAGCATCTAATTTAAAACAAACTGCTGAAACATGACTATTTTCAATAGATATGATTCATTAAATAGACCAAAGAAATTTAAAAATACAATATTATTTAATTGATTATTTGCTGAATATTTTTTCTTGAATTTCTTTTTGTTCTTAGTTAATTCATCCCTCCATTTTCTTCATTGATCCACGTTGTTTTGAAATTATAATCTCAATGGAAACTAGAACAATGTGGTTTTGAGCAAAATAAATTCTTATAGTATTTGCTTAATGTAGTAGAAATTTTTATTTGATATAGCATTAGAAATAGTTAAGCAAAGTTAGTATACTAATCATTTATTGAAGATATAACAAGATTTACATTATTGAATAAATTCAACAATCACTGACCAATCTTCAAAAAAATTAAACAAATGCTACTAGATCAAAGCAATTTATATATCGCCACCCACATTGTTCACAGGTATATTTTTTACACTGTTTCTTAAATTCAGTTGTTTTGAGGTGTTGATAATACACCAGATAAATTCTTTTTGTTTTACTGTCAACTGAACCAACAATGATGCTAGCTTTATACAATTATTCACTAATTTATAAGTTTATCAGTTTTGAACCCCCCCCTTTGCTTAAATTTATACACTTAATAATTATGTAGAGTTTATTTTTTGAACAATCAATTGTGATGATAGTTGTTTTTGAAAATTTGCTCATTAAATATATATTTCCATGCCTAAAATTTACCATGAATTTTCCTTTTTGCAATGAATGGTTGACATTCTAACAGGTTTTTGTTGTTAGCAAATTATTAGTGTGTTACTAGATATAACGATCAAATGTGCACCCACATTTCATAGTAATTATTAAATTTGTATCTCTTTATGTGATGATTCAAATACATCAAATGCTATACCAAATGCGGTTTAAAGGTGTTGAAGTTTCTAAGAGGGCTTGGCATTAATTGAAAGTATACATGAATTTTAATTCCCACTCTTCTACACAAAAGAGGTGCTTGAATAACTAGTCATTAGTATAAAAATATATTAACAGACATATATTCTGAGAGATTTTAATGTATTCAACAAGACATTAAATAATTTCTAAATTTTGCCAGTTGTATAATTTATGTGGAAAAAGAGAACTCCACACTTTAAAAAATAAAAACGACTTACTTACCCTGGTGAAGAAGAAATCAACCATCACTATTACAATCTTTGTAAAGACTGACTATTTGCATTAAAAACATTTCATTCTAGTTAAGAAGGTTGCAATTTCAACATTTTCATCTGTAAATAGGCTTTTTTGAACTCATGTTTATATTTCTAAGATGCAAAATGTTTGCCTAATGCATCAATGCATAGATTGGGGCAGAGCTGCAACCGTGCCGTGCCGTGCCGTGCTCGTGCCTTGCCGTGCCTAAGATTTTGGGTTATTGATCCGTGCCGTGCCGTGCATAGAAATTACATTGCGATAATTTTTAAAATGCAATAGCAATATTAGAATTCTCGTTCCCGTCGCTATGCTACATATTTCTTGTTTGGCATTTTGCAAAATTTCAAACATTGCTAATAGATGTATTCGATATTTTATTTTCCGATTGCTGCCGAACAGTCATAAGGCATATTTAGTACATAACAAGTAATCACGTATTATTTAATGTTTCAAAGTTTATAGTTTATGGCTTAAATATTAAATTATTTATCTATGCAGAAGTTTTCCAAAATTATTATTTACCCTTATTTATATTTTCATATTGTTAGATTAACATACATTCAATTACAATAAGCAAGCCCTATTTCTATACTTTTTCAAAAATAAAGTTTTTGTTTTATTTCACTGCTTACTTTTAGTAAATATCAATTAATTTTATCGAAAGTGATCACAAAATTTTTATATAAAACCGGACACATAATTGTGTTCTAAAACTCTGGCTTAAAATAAGTTTTTTTTCCAAAAATTAAAGTAAACTAGCAAGCAAAGTAGTGCAATTACACATGTAAGTGACTGATTTGTTACTTTGAATTCGATGTAGTTGTCACAACTGCAAGGGTATTACGGTTTTCTAACCCAACCCAACTCAAACATCTTTTACAAAAAACGGATCCAACATAAGTGGAGATCTCTAAAATTTGTCAGTGAACTGTACAGTTCAGACTAGAGATGTGTGATCGTTATGCAGATATGCCAATAATACACTGTGATGATGTTATTAAATGGTGGGGTAAAATGCTGTACATTTTCCAAACTTAAGTCAATTAGATACATTTTTATTGGGTGTACCAGTAAGTGAAGTCTCTTCAGAAAGGTTATTTTCAAACACAGATCGTTTGCTTGAAAAACGGCGACAACGCTTGAAGCCAGACACTGTTGACTCCATTCTTTTTTAAAAACATTTTGAAAATATTAAAAACCTTTTTAAATAAGAACTTTTTTGTTCTTTGTAGTTGTCTTATTGTCTATTTTTGGTTTGCATTAATGCTACATAACATTTGTAATGCATTTGTTCATATGTCATAAATTTTTCGTGAGGGGCATTGGTTTTGAGGTGCATCGCAGTAGGAAAAAACTTTGCAGTTGGAGGCTGTAAAATACAATGCACAAGTGCGGTGCGTTATGAAGTTAATGAACCGCTCACATCTCTAGTTCAGACTCTCAAACCTCCGTAGCTCTCACCTAGTGCAGTATTAACCTGACCCATCTTTTCCAAAACTTAACCCAACCCTACCCAAC
>CABFPE010000131.1:872823-887158 GCA_900660155.1 Hofstenia miamia | reverse complement strand
TATATATATATATATATATTCATTATAAGCCCGTTTCATGCTAACAACATGGAAATTGTGCGATCGGCGATTCTGGCTAATATATTTTCAATTTAATAATTTTTGTTTACTTATAAGACATAATACACTGGCTGTAATCAGTTTATTTACTAGAGAGAATTCTAAAAGCCATATTTGAAAACCATATTTTTGAAAACCCTTGCCGTGCCCAAAAAATAATTTTGCAACTCCGTGCCGTGCCGGGCCGTGCCTTCAAAACCAGGCACGGTTGCAGCTCTGGATTGGGGTAAATTATACATTCCAGATAGTAGTGAATTGACATTACACTTGCCAATTTTTTGACTGAAGTTCTTGGTTCAAGCACAACCTATCTGATATAGTCTCTATCATTTTATATTACTTAGTAAAACCATCGCTTATTTTTAATGGTTTTAGCTAAAAAAATTGTTAAATTATGTAAATACATACAGTGAAAAAGTAAATCTGATAAAAATATGTATTTACACCTTCTTAAATAAAATTATATGCTAAATTTCAATACAGTACTTTGATTGCAACCAAATACTTTGAAGGTTTATTCTGACATCAGAGAACTTTAAGCACAATTAACATTTTGAATAGTGCTCCAGTTCACTGTGCAAAGCATTCGGGGAGGAAAATACTATTTAATAATTACTATTAATGTGGGTGTACATTAGTAGTATGAAGAGACTTGAAGCCCAACGCAAAATGACCTTTGACCTTATCTGGTGTGGCTATGATGTAATTACATACTTTGGTCGTCTGTCTATCTCTGACGTCATTGGAATCTGTTCTGTTTTGTTGTAATATTTGTTGACAAACAAAAGTAATTTGCGATTGATTGTTTAAAATGTAACCAATTTTTCTATACACATTTATAAACAATTTTCACAATTCCATAAGATTGGAATTGTTGTAATCTATTGTTCAAAATTTAACAATTTTTATGCACTTCAAATATATTCAATTTTTAAAACCATTAAAATTCTATGTAGCAAAAGATTCACATTTTGGAATTGCAAACATTAAATTTCTAAATATTTTGGGTAAAAAGTTGAATTGATAAATATTTCCAAATAACAATAACTTTTAAAATATAAATACATGCTTTCACAGACGCATGCTCTCACCATACAGAGAAAATGAACATTAATAAATAATAAATTTATTTACAAAAAAGATTTAAAATTGCACTAATAAATGATGATAAAGTTCATATATCGAATTTCATCTACAGTTCAATGAAAAATGATAATATTCGTAATAAGTTCATGTTGGGATGGGAATGGTGTAGGAAACATACGTAATGTGTATTTTCAAGTTATGAATTTCACATGGTAGTATCTAAATTAATGAATAATAAACAAGTCAAAATGAGGTGACGTTTACAGTATAAAACACATGAAAATTAACAGTCTAAACAAATGCAGTTAAAAATGTGTATTCACAAACGATGTTTTTATTTATGATAATGTATATTATTAATATAACATCGGATGGTAAACGCGCAGCAATTTGTTAAGATAAAATTGATTACATTTCTAAAAGAAATATCTGTAATACTAACTAGAAATAATAATGCAAAAAGCATTAAGAATTAAAACAATATCTGAGATTCAATTGTGAGAAAAGCTCACCAAAAAGTTTGAAATCTTTTCGTGTAGTTCTTTCATCAATGTGAAATTCTATTATGCCAGCTGTTTAGATTCATACGTGTACAAAGTTGCACTCTTTCACAGACAATGTCAACATTACATAGTTTTATCCATCCTCATTGTTCAAATGCCAAAATGTAATGAATTGCAAGGATGGTACAGCTATGTGAAATTTCATTATGTTGGGTGCATACTAATGTGTGTACAATGTTATATTTTTTTTTCACAGACAATGTTAAAATTACATAATTTTTATCTATACTCCATTGTTCAAATGTCAAAATGTATCCAATCATAAAGATTGTTATCTACCAAATTTATAAACTGTCTCAAATTTTAAAAACATGAAATTTAAATTGCTTTAACAATTATTACTATTAAATAAAATATTGTCAAATCATATGATACTAGAATTCTTTCAATGCACAAAAATTTTTTTGCAAGTTGGAAAAATCTCAATTATTATCACAACATGTTTTTCCCAATTTATAAACTTATGTAAGTGATAGATGCTACAAACCTAAGATGTTAATAAAGTAAAAGGATTTTTTAATCAACATCTCTGGTACAAATGAAATAAATATTTTTTCAATATGTTTTTCTCGTTGAATTCAATAATAAAATATTTGCAAGTGAGAATTTTTATATGAAACGTTTCAAGGTTGTTGATAACATGTTTTGATATTTATATTAGTGTCATAAATTGGTTATTAACTTTTATTGATATACATATATACATAACATTTAAAAATAATGAATAACTTATTTATTTTACATTTTAAGAAATTGCTTACACTTTTAAATTTCATCAGTGTCTTTTATATTAAGAGTTAAATAAATAATGCTAGTATCATTGAAATGAATGAACCCACCATTTTATGTATAGAAGATAATTTTAATTCTATCAATGAATGACTGAAGTTGGTTTATAAATTACATGTACATGAGTCTTTTCATAATTGATGAATGGCTGATCGTTTACACCATATACTTTGAATAAGGGTATTTGATCTAATAACGAGATGCTACCACTCTGGTAATGCTGACAGGTGACTATATCAGTAGGAATTAAAATATTATGCATTCCATTTATAATATCAAAACGGTATTCAGCAGTGTTCAAGCCATTGACTATCAGATAGTGACGATCAAATCTCAAAATTTCACCTACCTGAATTAATTCAAATTCATAAGGCGTATTATTCTTTATGACTACTGATAAATAAAACATTTTCTAATCATATAAACTAGAATTTTTTCTCAAGTTGGAAAACCATCTCAATTATTATTACAACATGTTTTTCCCAATTTATAAACTTTTGTAAGTGATAGATGCTACAAACCTAAAATGTTAATAAAGTAAAACGATTTTTTAATCACCATTGGCTATTAAAGTTTATTGATTCACAAATATACATAAAATTTAAGAATTACTTCTTTATTTTTTATTTTAAGAAATTTTTTACACTGTTAAATTTCATTAGTGTATTTTATATTATGATTTCCTTTTCAAATACATGACAGAGATATAAACTTACCTGCAAAAAGACATACTGTGTTTTCTAAAAAGTTACACATTTAATGCTATTAGTAAGATTTATAATTATAAATGCTTTATTATACACTATTATTATTATATTAGTTTTACATATTCGTACATTTTACATGCGTGTCTTCTTTTGCATTACTGCCGACTTTACATTTTTTCACTTTATATGTTTTTTCACTTCTTTACACATTTGTAGACTCTTCCATGGCTTTTCCACTTTATACATTTTTTGACTTTATATAATTTGTCACTTTTTTAATCATTTGTAGACTAGATTAGTCAAATCATTGTAAAAACTGAATATTGTTTTAAAGTTTAGATATTTTTTCATCATAGGCATTGAACAAAATGAAAATTTCATAACGTATTAGTATAAAACTTCAAAAACGAGAAAAAAATCGTTCATAGACATAAATACGAATAATCTTAATTGTAAATTCAGATTTTATTTCCGTATTTTAAATTATGAATGGTGTTGTTATTTAATATCGCATATAAATATAAATTTTAAGACATTCTACAAATTACATTATGTAGTTGAAAGATAAACTCTACTATTTGCTAAAAAGAGTACAAAATGTATGGAATAAAAAATTAATAAACACAGTAAATACTATAATATAAAACTTATAAATTTAATTCATGTATGAAAGATTATTAAAAACTCTACAAAGAAACATTTTTAAAAGACTCATTCATTAGTTTGCAATCCGTTTAGACATCATGTGATTGTACTATGCATTGCTATTAATTAACCTATCTATATATTTGTTCCATTCATTAGATAGATTCTTTATATTTTTCGTCTCCACAAATTCATTCTTCTAAATAACTAGTGAAATGCTTTCTGAAATATTAGTAACCATTTCTATTGATAGTCTGTTTGATGAGCTATGTACAACTCCACCAACGAGCTATGACCCTCTAAAACAAGAGATGTTTTCTCTGCCTGCTTCTGTAAAAGAAAAGCATATAGTTTAACACAAAAGAAGACAACCACCAATTATTTATGGCTCTGTTACTATCATTAATGCAAATGATGATGACATTCTACAGCATTTAAACGACGTCAAATCATAAACTTCAACGTCTATTTTTCCAAACGCAAGTCTTGCTGTCAACCTACCAAAAAACATTTGGCTCACAATCTTGAACGCTGTACAGAAAAACACAAAGTATGTTGTCACAATTATAGTGCAACTCGATAATGGGCTTTTCTATTTTCTACCTAAGCGATATGTCAAAGTACTTGGTGAAAATATAAGCTTTTGGTAACTAAAATCTATTGCGGAAAGATGATATTAAACTAGTAAAAGGTCTTGCAAATTGCATTGTGTTAACTTTTTTGTAAATCGTTTAGAAAAATAAATATAGTTTTCACATCTCTCTACATGTCTGTACTAGTGACAAAGTAAAACTAAAATGTACTTTCCGCCTATTGAGTTGTACAAATTATAATATTTATATATTACATTTTTTTATTTTCTGAAGTTAATCATCCATTTTAAAAAGTTTTATTTCATACAAATAAATTCGGTTATGTTTAATAATACATAAAAGAATTGCAAAAACGCTCATGGTTAAAACTTATAATAGGGTTTTAAGGAAAGTGTATGTATATTGGATAAAAAACAATCTTTGAATATGTACATAGATTATAGGTGTCAGGTTCGTGGTGGTATACATTAATTGACATTTTGGTTTTATTACAATTCTTAAATAAAGTTTATATATATATTTTGTATCATAAAGAGATTCATTGTAACATTTAATGTTGTTCTCTCGTGAGCTAAGCAAGTTTTTTTAATATTAAGTGGTCAGTCAAATTCTGGTAAAACACATTTGTTTTGAAAATTGAATAATTTTAACAAGTTCTCAAATATTGTCATTTCCAAAGTGATGTATATTGGATAAAAAACAATCTTTGAATATGTACATAGATTATAGGTGTCAGGTTCGTGGTGGTATACATTAATTGACATTTTGGTTTTATTACAATTCTTAAATAAAGTTTATATATATATTTTGTATCATAAAGAGATTCATTGTAACATTTAATGTTGTTCTCTCGTGAGCTAAGCAAGTTTTTTTAATATTAAGTGGTCAGTCAAATTCTGGTAAAACACATTTGTTTTGAAAATTGAATAATTTTAACAAGTTCTCAAATATTGTCATTTCCAAAGTGATGTATATTGGATAAAAAACAATCTTTGAATATGTACATAGATTATAGGTGTCAGGTTCGTGGTGGTATACATTAATTGACATTTTGGTTTTATTACAATTCTTAAATAAAGTTTATATATATATTTTGTATCATAAAGAGATTCATTGTAACATTTAATGTTGTTCTCTCGTGAGCTAAGCAAGTTTTTTTAATATTAAGTGGTCAGTCAAATTCTGGTAAAACACATTTGTTTTGAAAATTGAATAATTTTAACAAGTTCTCAAATATTGTCATTTCCAAAGTGATGTATATTGGATAAAAAACAATCTTTGAATATGTACATAGATTATAGGTGTCAGGTTCGTGGTGGTATACATTAATTGACATTTTGGTTTTATTACAATTCTTAAATAAAGTTTATATATATATTTTGTATCATAAAGAGATTCATTGTAACATTTAATGTTGTTCTCTCGTGAGCTAAGCAAGTTTTTTTAATATTAAGTGGTCAGTCAAATTCTGGTAAAACACATTTGTTTTGAAAATTGAATAATTTTAACAAGTTCTCAAATATTGTCATTTCCAAAGTGATGTATATTGGATAAAAAACAATCTTTGAATATGTACATAGATTATAGGTGTCAGGTTCGTGGTGGTATACATTAATTGACATTTTGGTTTTATTACAATTCTTAAATAAAGTTTATATATATATTTTGTATCATAAAGAGATTCATTGTAACATTTAATGTTGTTCTCTCGTGAGCTAAGCAAGTTTTTTTAATATTAAGTGGTCAGTCAAATTCTGGTAAAACACATTTGTTTTGAAAATTGAATAATTTTAATTATTTTAACAAGTTCTCAAATATTGTCATTTCCAAAGTGATGTTCATAATAAATTCAATGCAAAAATGAATCAGGTTGAATTTTTCAATTAATACTCAGAAAATGCGATATCTGAAAATTATGTTAAGAATACTCTAATTATTTTTAATGATTTTGGCAAGGAATGTTTGAATTCACAAACTTTTACCAATTTAGTGATAGCCAGAAGACATTTAAATTGTGATATTGTATTAATTACGCATTTTGTATTTTCAAAAGGATGATATTCAACTTTAAATCAAAAAATGCTTCTGGAATGTTTCTATTCAACTCAGTACGCCATCGTTTACTGGTGAAAACTCTAGGAGCTCAGATGAATAATAAGTATGAATTTGTTACCGCATATAAAAAAGCAGTTAGTAAACCATACGGGTTTTTGTTTATAAACTTTGCTCAAGACATACCAGACGAGCTACGTCTACCTGCAATTCTTGAAGGAGTGCAAAAATTCTATGGATTTAATATAAGAACCGTTATTTACAAGTTCCTAGTAGTCTGCTCCAGAAAAACTAAGTTAGTTTTGCTAGAAGACAGTGAAATTCTAAATTTAATACGTGGCATTGTCTACAATATCCAGCATGGAATCATTCCACTAGGAGATGAACGAAAACATTTTTAAATCTTCGTCAATACGCTGAGACCGCACTACTAAAAAAAATTAAGTATTTCAATATTTATAACTTCAAATGGTCTTAAATTTTTCAATTGTCTATTACGGATTATGAAAGCGTATATATAATAAATGATTAAATTTAATTTTCACATTATTCTATAATGACAACAGTTGAAATGGTGCTTATTACAATCGTTTAACAGAATACTACAATCAGTTGGTCAACAGTGTTATAAAAAACGATACTACACAACAACGATCAACGATTAAGGACGATATACAAAGTAAAATTAAATTAAAACACCTAACCTGATGTACAATGCCAGTAGAATGATGGCGATATGAAAAACCTTCTAAAATACCATCACCATATGTTACATTTCAGTAATAATAATGATGATGATGATGCATTGAAAAAATTTTTAAATGATCCAAATACAGGTGTTTTGTGCATGGTGATAAGATTTAAGCTAGCGCTGGTTCAATGTCATATAACGAATTAAGGATTATGTACAAACACCTAATAAAATACTATCAAAACTTGTGTGTTATGTTTTAAAGGATATTGGTACAATCCCCAACCACTTGATTAAGAACAAAAACGTTTACAAAAATATAAATACAAAGCAACTGCTATTATGGAACTAGTTCGGAATATGGATAAGCAATTGCATCAACTGTACACTTCGTTAAAATCATCAGCGAGTTTTGGTGGTAATGAACTATATCAGAAAGCTAAAAAAAATTTCCGAAAATTACCCTGCAAAATGTGAAAAACTTTCTACCAACAAGTGATGTATATACAACAAACAAGAGACTTGTGAGAAAATTTCCCCATCAACGTGTTATTGCATTTGGAATTGATGAAATTTGGACTATAGATTTAGGAATAAAATACCTATTTGCTTGTTATGATATTTTATCTAAGAAATTCCATGCATAACCTTTGCGAAATAAATAATCTAGTCATGTGCTGTCTGCTTTTAAAAAATTTAAGAACTGGCGCAATGTTAAACGAATTTGGATTTATCGTGGAAGTAAATTCAGAGGTGAATTTCTCGATTTTGTAAAATAAATAAAATTATATTGTATAGGACAAATTCAAACCTGAAGGCTGTTTGCACAGAAATAGCTATAAGAACCTTAAAGGAAATTCTATTTAAATATCTCTACACTTTTCCAACAAATTTAAATATGTAGAAAAGCTACAACAAATGGTTAACGTAAAATTGAATTCCCGTGTAAATCGTACAATTGGAATGACTCCAAATTCTATGAGAAAAAGCACATACCATATTTGATTGGAAAATTAATGAGTGTTAGTGCATTTTGTCAAAAAAGAGCATTATTTTATAATGGTGACTTAGTTAGAATTTCAAAGTCAAACCACTTTTTTTTCGAAGAGGATATTTACCACAATTTCAAAATGAGGTTTTCAAAATCAACAAAGTGTTTTCGACAATTCCTGTTACATATGAAATAAAGTCAAACAGTGCGGTGAAATAATTTCAGAAAAATTTTATAATCGTGAATTAACAGGAGTTATTAGAAAACGTTCATGGACTAGAATAGATTAGTATAAATATGGAATGAATAAACAAACAGATCAGTCAGTATTTTATGACGTCATTGTGCAGTTGATTACTATAAATAGCTTTGACACTTTTGGGTTCTGCACATTTCTTCAAACATATTTATGCAAAGGAATGTATATGCGCATACAGACGTCTGAGTTGCTTAAATTCGATATATAAAAAACTTACAAATCATTACAATAATCAAAACAAACTTAATTCTTAATAATGACACATGATCACTTTAAATTGGCTGGCAACTTTCTTACCATAGAACATTAAATATAAATAGTGATATTGGATATTGTCGACATATATTTGCCAAAATAAACAACTTATAATAAGATTGTATTGATAGAATCGATGCAATTTTGTTCTATTTTTTTTCTGTGATATAAATTGTACTTTACAATATCTTTATTTCCCGTATGCTACACAAGTTTTATAAAATACAACATGAAGATAAAACGAACAAAACAGGAAACAAAAAATATTTCAGTATATATATATATATATATAATTCTATCGAATGGTGTATAGCATGATAAAATTTGATAAAATTTTTACAAGGAGATATTTGTTTATATTAAGAAAATAGACAATTTTAATAGACTAAAGACATTTAATGATATATATTATGAACTAATCGATTTGATTTCAATATATTTTTGAATCGCATTAAGTGTTATAGGGAATGAGCAATTTTCAGCTTGATATCCGAAGAACTTCTAGTGAAATTAGAGAAATATACAAGGTATCTGTATCAGACGTTAATAGTTTAATATAAAATATTAAGAAGCAGAAACCTAATTTAAATACCAAGTTTCATCAAACTTTCCATTTATTTTAGTTTGTTTTGATTATTGTAATAATTTGTAAGTTTTTTATATATCGAATTAAGCAACTCAGACGGCTGCATGCGCATAATAAATTCCTTTGCATAAATATATTTTAAGAAATGTGTAGAACCGAAATATGCGTTAACACTATTGGTAAAGATCAACTGCAAAATTACGTCATCAAGGGCGGATCTAGAGGGGGTGGCTAGGGTGGCTAGCCACCCCCACAATTGAAGAGAAAAAAAATTTTCCTAGGGTATTTTGCGTCTGGAATAAATATCATAACTCAAATAAGCAAATCAAAATAAATTGCAAAAATTTGGAACATTATAAACAACATAAGTTTATAACAATCAACAGATGCTTCTTAATTTAATTGATAACTGATAAACAATTGTCATTAATATAATGAAGTCAGTTTGTCTTACTCTTTCTTTTTATTGAATTTGAATAAGGAAAGGAGGTGCATCTTCACTTCAGCTTTTATCAACGAAAATCATATAATCATAGAAACATAATTATACCACGTTGTGCAGTTATACACACAAGGTATTCGTCAATACTTTTGTTTCACACACTCAAATACACGTCGCATGATATTTATTTTATTCATTGCTTTTTTATATATTCACAGCAGTGCTGTCTGTTTTTTATCGAAAGTAAAGATTTTGGAGAAATTTATTGCAAGACACCCACGAAGTCTACAATCACAGTCACTTTTCACTGACTAAATATTTTCTCCTGCTACAGTATTTTCTACTTGTTAAAGATTTTTGTATAAATACAATCTGTTAATAGAAAATGTTTATCAAAATGTAGATTATTTTATGTGTATGTAAATGATTACAATAATTTTTTTTGAATAACCTAAACATGAAAAATATTAAAAATAACCTTAATATTTCTACATAGATAATGCATCCAGCCACCCCCCCCCCTTATGAAATTCCTAGATCCGCGCCTGATATATACTACATCACGCACAGACATACGGTTACAAATTATATTGTAGTAAACCATTATTGTATGTATGCTGCCCGGTGATTTATTTTGTAGTGTAAAATACGTTGCTATTGGGAAAAATTGCTTTTTTCAATGTAAAAGTGAGATTATTATTTTAAAAAATCTACTTGTAATGTTGTGGGCATGATTTTTATTCATTGTGGGCATGGGTTGAGTACAGATTTTTTGGGTTGGGTACTGATGTTGCGAATACGGGTTGGAGTAGGTAGGAAAATCTGTATCCATGTCCACCCTTGCCACTGTTCAACACTGACCGAAAGTTCATTAACATGAGAAGGTAAAAAACAAGCCCGCTTCCTAGTAATTGTGTTCTTTGCATTACTTGCTGCTGGTTCAGACATCTTTTGAGTCGCGGGAATGCAGTGGTAAGATTTTGCAATAAACAAAAAGAGCTCGAAACTTATTGCATTACCATGTCACTTAAGAAATAAACACAATAATTAATTAATTAGAGACTGTGCAAAGACAACTCAACAGAACCGACGTCTGCAAAGACAACTCAACAGAACCGACGTCTGCAAAGACAACTCAACAGAACCGACGTCTGCAAAGACAACTCAACAGAACCGACGTCTGCAAAGACAACTCAACAGAACCGACGTCTGCAAAGACAACTCAACAGAACCGACGTCTGCAAAGACAACTCAACAGAGCCGAATATATGCTATGAATAAAAATCCCCCCCAATCTGCATTTCTATATTATTCACTGTGTATTGCTTATGTACAGCACTTATGAATCTGCATTATTATGCATGAGGAGGATGCAACATTCGGCTCATGAATAGGATGCAGTTATTCTTTACACGTACCCGTAAATATTGCACCCACGGGTAAGCCCGTACCTTTGCGGCCTTAGTTGCAATACATTTCGGCTTATCTGCAGCAATGATGTTCAGGCTTAGATTGGGATGACAGCTTTGATAAAATGAGTTTTTGTTGATACTTTTCAAAATACATTAAAATAAGATGACTTAATAATGAACAAATACCCCATTCATTAAGTTAATCATAAGTTAAAAAAATTCTGATTATCAATTTAACCGCTACATTGTTTAAACTCATGCTACTTCTAAAGATGATTTTTTGCTTCTTTTTTGCGGTGGAGATAAGCAGAATTTTTTTTATCCAATTTTAGCGTGAATTGCAAAATGTATTCTTGTAATGCAAGATTGCAAAACTTAGTGTCATTTGTAAGTGCATCACACATTGGTACATCACAACCCATTGCTTTGCTTCCAGAAGGATATTCGTATATCTCGAAGAACATAAAAACAATCTAATTTAAAAATTTTAGCGACCGGTCACTGATATGGCAGGTTGTTCCGTGACTCTTTGTCAGCCTGATACTAGTAAACTAGCGATCATTGATCATGCTAGAGATCACAGAAACCTTACCAAGAATCTAATCCTCACCTGAGCAGATGTTTCCAAAACTTTACTTAAATATCATTTAGACCAGATTCAAATCAGCTACTATTAACTGAAATATAAGTTTAACATGGGATGAATCACAATACAACGCTATTGGTAATTTTTTGGCTATTGAAACAGAACAGCATATGATGTTTATGGAAAAATTCCCAAACAATTATATTATTAAGCAGGGTGGCGCACGTAAACCGCAGGATTTGAAACTTTGATTACTCCTCAAATATTAATCTGATTGTCATGAAATTTCGACTAGTTTGGAGCATATGATTTATGATGATTATTCCTGTTGTATTGAGAATTGTTAGAAAATTCGAATGACATGTAGCGTGGCCATGCATGTAGTCATTTTGTTGATATCAAAAATCTAGATCAAGTTAATGAACTTAACATGGATCGTGTTCTGTGTAATGTCCTAATTACGTGTCTAAAAACATATGGAGCTCGCAGAACAGGAGCTACAGCACATCCAAGCCAACACGAGCCATTTAGTGGAACTAACTTGGTTCGATGAAACTCACTGCTCTGGCCTACCAAAAGCGACTCGAATCGAATCCGTTTTTCATTTAATAAATGTTTTCTATGGCAATTACCTTAATTCGTTTTGGTCATTATTGATAAAACGAGGAGGGAATAAAGGGAAAAGTTTATCGTTAAATTTTACATGTTAAGATACATTGTTGGTATTTAAATTTTACTACATGTCATTCGGTCAATAGAATCGGAATTTTCTTACGATTCTCAGTACAATCGGTATAATCATCATAAATTCTATACTCCAAACTAGTATAAGTCGAAATTTCATGACGATCGGATGAATATTTGAGGAGTAATCAAAGTTTAAAATCCGGCGGTTTACGTTCGCCATCCTGTATATGTTCAAAATGTCTGTCGAAATTGAATCTGCTTTATTAATCAGCAACTTAAAGTTCACGTGAAATGATATGTAAAGAAGTGCTTGGAGACCTTTCAACAGAAATAGGTGGGGTGGTTTCCTTTTGAAATTGGGATGTTGGCAACTTTTCCATCAGCGCAAATTACGGTCACATAATTATCATGGCTTCCTCGAGATATTTGGTATGTTGAGATTGATCTAGAATTTCCTGATCACTTTCGAGTTTTTTCAATATTGATTTTCCAAATATTCTTTATTGTATTTGCTTCAGTTGCTCAATCACTATGTTAGGATTTCAGAACCTCATTAAAAAAATGTATCCACGCGAAACGTTGAATATTTGTCACAATCTGGTGAACATATTCGAGATCGGAATAAATTATACTTCGAAACTTGTAAGAATTAACCCAAATTTAGAAACTATTTTTAAAAAATAATTTTGCTCAAGCAAGGCTATGACTTATACTGCTTTGAGAAAAGGCGTTCTAATTTGAATTAGATGAGTAAATTTTTGTAAGGTCTACCTAAAAAATTTTTTATATGCTACTGCTGGTCACCAAGCAAAGAGTAAAACAAACAAATGTAACATTCTTAATGACAAATTGCGGTTTTATAGATATTTTCACCAGGTAATATTATTTTAATGATATCTTATGCGTTTTTTTAGCTGAGAAATTGTACTTCATTCTTTGTTCAAGCGTCTGAATATTTTTTATCGTAAAGACAGTTAATTTGCGGTAAAGAATATTTGCAGCTTCGATGATGTTATTTGGCAATTACTGCCATCATACATTATAATAGAAGTATTACTAATAGCATTGACATTCGATAAGAGCTGTGTGAACAACGCAACAATCGTTTTCAAATCTGTGATTGTGATGTTGTGACAAAAGGTTAAGTTTTTTAAGGTTATCATCTCTCCTTGCAAATGGAGAAGAAGTAAATAACCTTCATTACAAATTTAAATGCATATTCTACAATCTAATTAAAATCATTTAAATTTTCAATGGTTGAATGAGGTGTTCATCATTTCTTCACAGTATGTGAAAAAATATACTCTAGGTCAAATTTTACAGAACAGAAAACCAATTTTTATCTAAATGATATAGAGCAACAAGTGCATAAAAAGGAATTTGTGAAGAGGACGATCAAGTGAGTGATAAAAGGTGGGTTGAAACCCGCAAAATTTTTGAAAACTAACTTTAATTATTGACCATAAATGAGAATAACGAATAACGAATTTATTTAACATCAACCAATTACAGGGATGTACAAAATTTGAAAGTATACAAATAAAATAGAATAAAATAAAATGAATGCATATAGTTAACAAAATACGAGTGTTTTTCTACAAACTACTTAACACTTTTGTTGCCAGATTGAGTAAATCAACCATGAGCATTCTCTTTCATAGACCTTTTTTCATATTCCTTAGAAAAATCAAAGTATTTACATTTCAGAATGTCGTAGCTGTGCTATCTTAGTTATAAAGAGTCTTTTGGGGGTCCGTGATTTAATTTATACTTTATAACTCTGTTAATGAATGAATTTCTGAATGCTTCTGTTTTGCATCGTATTGGAAGCAGATATTCGTCAGATTGTGTAACTGTTTTCTCTTTCACTTGCCTCTTAAAGATGGTAAATAGAGGATGTCTTTTATTACTGCATATTTTGGAGTAAAGTT
>CABFPE010000131.1:844741-871823 GCA_900660155.1 Hofstenia miamia | reverse complement strand
CATATGGATATATATTATGGCTTTCAAAAGGTTGATGAAATCATTGTTAAGATGGAAGCACTTGTGTTCTTCTCAAAATCTTGTTGAAATTACATTATGTGATTTAATTCACTATCACACTTGCTTAATATTCTACCCCAATATTCGTGAACTTTTAATGATACTGGCTGTTCTACCAATTGGCAGTTGTGAAGCAGAACGCACATTTAGTTGTGTGCGCAGAGTTCACTCATTTCTTCGCACATCACTCACTGGGGATAAATTATCGGATTTGTGCATTATTGCTCTTCATCACAATAGTGTGCCACTTTCGACAGTAAAGATTTTGGAGAAATTTATTGCAAGACACCCACGACGTCTACAATCACAGTCACTTTTCACAGACTAAGTATTTTCTCCTGCTACAGTATTTTCTACTTGTTAAAGATTTTTGTATAAATACATTCTGTTAATAGAAAATGTTTATCAAAATGTAGATTATTTTATGTGTATGTAAATGATTACAATAATTTTTTTTGAATAACCTAAACATGAAAAATATTAAAAATAACCTTAATGTTTCTACATAGATAATGCATCCAGCCACCCCCCTTATGAAATTCCTAGATCCGCGCCTGGTCATATAATACGTTAAATAATACTGAAAACCTATGCGTAAAAACATGCGTTTAACGAAAACTTTACCGTTAACATTTGTTCGCGAATTAATTCCGAGTGCAAGTCACCGATGTGGTTTACGGTCATGTTAACGTAAACTGCCATTTTTTAACGGTGTTGTTTACTGTTGCATTTTAACTTATTAACGTATTGAATTTGGATCACTTCCCTAAATAATTTTGTCTTTTAGTGAGAAACTTGTTTACGACTCCAACAAAATTTATTAATTCTATCAAAGATCATGAATAGAGATTAGTGTTTTGAATTTCTGTCATTTTATTACAGCAAATGTACAACAGAATTTAAATATTTTTGCGGTATAAAAGCATCAACTTGGCGGAAAATTAATAAATTTCTTTTTAAAAACAGAAAATTTTACGTCATTACAGGATATTATCTTATGATTATACCAGACTTTATTTGAGGGAGCATAGCATATGTCCGATTATTTTTTCTGCCCGGAGAGCCCGGGCATGCCTGCAAAACTCTAGTTGCAGTGCGGATGGACATTTTTATTTTGTTAAATAGGTAACGAGTACTAAACTAATAAAATATTAATTAAATACGAAATCTATATAACATAACATATTTGATATCACTTACTCAATTATGCAAAAAGTAACTGACACTGTAAGACGTAGGCCTATAGAACATATTAAAATACTTTATGCATGTGATATAGTTTTGTAATCGACCGGTGAAATTTAGAAAATAGCGGGTTTGTCTACGAGACATGCGGGTGCAGTTCAATGAAAAATTTCAGGTGTCCGGATTAGACAGATTGATTGTAAATATATTAATGCAAAGCTTCGCTAAATGGCAAAAATATTTCCGAACAATTTCTTCAAAAAGTTCAAATTCGTTCCATTTCAAATATTCAGCTGATCAAGAGTTCTAAAAACTATAAGAGCATACCTATTTCTTTTTTTCTTTTTCTTAGGAAAGAAAAATCGAAAAAATTCAAGCTAGCTAAAATTTACATTTTATTTTGTAATTTAAAGCATTATTACATTGAAAGTCAAATCAAGAGTCTATGCAAATTTTTGATATTAATTAACACAATTTACCAAATTTATGTTAAAATGTAAAACATTTTGCACAGATTTTGCACAAAATGTATCAACGTTGAATTAGCTTTAGGATTTTTTAGCTCTTCTTTTTAAATCTCTTAATATTTTGTGTACTTTTGTGTCAAGTTCATTAATTGACCTTGAGGACTTCTCAATTGCAGTATTCATTTCCTGTTGCAGAACGTGCAAAGCCCCTTTATCAAGTTTGTTACTTTTTGCATCTTGTCTCCAGAGTCGAATATATGAAGATTTCATCTTCTTGATAACTGTTTTAGTACGAGCCATTTGCTCTAATTCCTCTTCAGAAAATGTTAAGGCCTTCTTCTGCTTCTTCTCACCGTCACATTTCTCCATCAGCATTCGTACACTTGGAAAGATATTAAAGGGTGGCGGAGTGGGGTTTCCTAACATATAATTATAAAAAAGTTTCGCTCGTGCAAATTTAAAATTCCTCTCTTCTTTCAAAGTTGCTTTTTGAATTGCAAATACCACTAATGATACTAATATATTAAGCCGAACCAATATCATTAAAAAAATGTATAATGTGTACATATATGCGGTCATTTCTTCCTCTCTGTTAATAAAATGCGAGAACTTATTGTCCAGTGTACTTTGCGTTTCGCCAAATGCTGCCCAAAATAAGTCGATCATGGTTGCAGGTAGTGAAAGGAATGACATCATCGAATCTTTGTCTTCAGATTGCAACTGGGCACAGTTTGCTATACCAAGATTACAGTCAACCAAAAACGAATGATACATTCTCCAAACCATTCCATGTATGCAAACGCTAAACGCAAATAGAGGAATCACAAACATTATTAAGAAGTTTAATGCAGCAAAGAATGCTGATTGGAACAGAACTTGTTGTTGTCCAAATAACTTTGTCAATCTCAAAATTTGAAATGCTTTAAAGCAAAGTAAGATACTCCCAGTGTAGTGCAATGCCACATGAGCGGCCATCGAATTGTAGGAGAAATCCAAAGACTCTGCAAAGTAGGTCTTTCTTGTGATACCCTTCACATATATAGCATAAAACTTTGACACGTATGATGTCAAGAAGCAGAAATTCAGAAAAAAATTTAGAATATTTACCCAGTCAGAAAGGTATGAATTTACTCCGTATTTGTAAAGTTCTCTTACTTCTACCGTGATATTGCCCAAGATCCAAAGCATTAAGTAAATTGTGGGGAAATCGAAGAATGATTCAAACGTGCTAAGTGCTTCATTTTCGAATCGGATGGAGAAATTTCTTGTAAGAGAAGTAGAATACAACGGCAAATCCACACTTAAAATTGAGTAGTAAAACGTTTGAATCAATAGAAAGAAATAGGCTCCACAGTTTACAACATATCTCATTACTGGCATTTTAAGCAAATCCGCTATAACTGATTCTACCGATTTTGGAAGTCTTGGCACAAATAAATAACATATAATCCAAAATGGAATCATGCATGTTAGAGCAGAGAAGTATAAGAACTGAATGTATGCTGGTCTTGCTTTTATATCAGGTATGGAAATTGGTCCTTCATAAAACCTTTTCTGTAAAAACATTTGCACGCTGGGATGCGCCGCGAATTCGCGGTGTTTATTCTGAAGTGCATATTCAAGCCGTTCTAGAAATCGGCCTGGCAAGATCGCGTTCGAATCTCTTGTCGTCATTTGATTCAGTATCAAGTTTATATCGCTAAACGTTTCCGCAGTTGACAAGAAATCTGCTGTAAATTTTTCACATCTATGAGAAATTTCAATAACATCGTCTGCTGCTTGTTCATTTTTTATTGTTAGAGACCTAAATAAATTCTAATTAAAAGGTTTCTTTACCATTCGTAACAAAAAATGCTTATCATATGTTTCGACCATTGTGTGCCTAAAATGAAAAATGCTATTTACAGCTAGGATCGGATTTAGGGTTAGTTTTTAGGTTTTTTAGGTGACCAACTCTCATTATCCCCTCCAAAATATGAAAATCAGAAAGATTGTCAAAAATAAGTACATGCGTATAGAAAGCAAGCTTTCATTATTAAAACAATATGACAACTTAAGTATTGTAATTGTTTTCCAAAAAATAAGAAGTAAGGAATTTCAATTCTTTAATTCTTTCGTGTAGCAGGATCATGTGACTTGGTACGAAAATATAGTAGCAAACAATGAATTATGATAAACTTATCAACACTCATTTTTCGTTTGATGCACTTAAACAAAAAGCAAGTTTTGCTAATTTTTCGGTAGAAAATCTGTCATGAAGTACGAATCGACGAAACCCAAAAATTATTCTCCAAACTATTTGTATAAATTGGAAAAAATTAAAAAAAAAACACTGTAAATAAACAGTTGCTTTAAACAGTGCTTAAAGCATATTTTAAACAAGTGCTGTTTAAGACATGGCAGCCCTGTTTGTACACAGTTAATTAATTAAAGTTTGGATTAACCATTACCATCATTTGCCTCTATATTCTTGAGAACTATTCAAACATTTTCTCCCTTGAATTCTTAGTTTTCGTCAATGCATTGGAGTCCAGTCACATTATCTATGTACTAAGGCAGACGATGCTGATATATTGGATGCATTTACAGGGCCTTGAGGAATACCACTAATCATGCAAGGTTGCAATAACTTAAATTGGGGTTGAGTCAAACAAATAATATTAAAAGCGACTCTAAGTACCAGCTTTTTCTACCTTCGGGTATTCAGTGCCGACATGTGTATTCATCGAGAACATGCCGATTATTTGGCCAGTTTAGTGATAGGAAACTCTAAATTATCATAAAGACATTGAATACAACATTTTAGATTTTAAAGAGGCTCTGAATAGGGAAAGTGGATTTATGAAAGCGTCATTTGTTCACTAGGGGTTTGCTAGAATTACTTTTGAAATTGAATTTTGGCATGCCTGCACAAAATGCTCAGCATCGACCACCATTGATTTTTGAGCAAGAACTGCTTGAAGCACCAATATTTTCAAACTATCACCTAGTCCATCAACTGACAATTTGTCTTGGGAAGTGGCAACGAAATTCTACTCAAATCGCGGAATCTCATAAGCTATTTTAAACCCCCTAAGGTTAGAAAACAAGAAACGATTTTTAAATTGTATTGCTGACCCTTCTGAAAACATGATTATAGACACAATAATTTTGTTCTCCTATTTTATCAATGAAATCAGCTTTTCAATATAAACGTGAACTGCGTTCTTGTCGTGATTCTGGTAGTCACTGATATAGTAAATACTATGAATTTTTTTCCCGCTGACCAAGCTTACTTCTAATAAACATCAAAATTTCAATTTAGATATTAACACGAACTACTACTGTAGTTCGAGATATTTATAATAAAAACCTATTCAGAGGCACTATTTGTCTTAAAAATTTTTCACCAGCACTTTAAAAGTTATTTTATGATTAGAAAATATATATTCATCGACAGTGACATTTTTAAAATTCAGAAGAACTCAAATGAATTAAAAGAATTGTTATTATTATTATTATTATTATTATTACTACAAATCTTGGAGTTCCACAAGGCACAGTATTAGGGCCTATCTTATTTGCACTCTATGTAAACGATATGTCTCAATCATTAAAAAATGGAACTATTTACCAATACGCTGATGACACATGTATTATTAGAACATCGAAAAATCCGTTTGACGCTACTAAGTTTTTGACTAAAGACATTGAATCACTGATTACGTATTTTGATAATAATAGATTAAAAATTAATGCAAATAAAATTCAATTTATTATATTTGCACCAAAGGAACATCAAAAGATTTCCGAAAATATCAAAATTAACATAAATAAAAATGTAATTGTGCAATGTAAATCAGTATGTTATTTAGGAGTAACAATTGATCAAGATTTAAAATTTAATGAATTTTTGTCTTTAAAATTAAGAAAAATGGCATCTGGAATTAAATTTTTATATCATTTACGGCACCTAGGGAATTCATATCATAAACAGTTTTTTAATTCTTTTGTAATCAGTGAATTTAGTTATTGCTGCTTTCTCTTTCAACATATTACTGCTAGAAATAGAACATCATTATCAAAACTGTACAACTGGTCTTTGAGATCACTCAATTATATCCCTAAACACGAATCTGTCAGAGACTTAATATCAACATATAAGATACTATCACCTTTATATTATATCCAATATCAATCACTCTGTATAATGCATAAATATGTTAATAGCTCAAATTCCTTTAAGTTCCTAAATGATTTCTTAAAACACAATCAAAGAAACAAAAAACTTTTTAGCAATATTAATCGCAAAGATTCATTTACATTTATGTGTTCGAAATTGTGGAATGATCTAAATGTGGAAATTAAAACTGAAAAAAATTATAAACATTTTAAAAAAAAGAAATTTTACTGGAAAAGCAATTATTAATTGGAATTACAAATGAATTAAGCACCTGGACTCAATTTATATAAATTTTAAGCCCTTTAAGTAAGTTGCATATTTATATTTTTGTATATTTATATTTGTTTGTGTGTATTTGTTTGTGTGTTAGTTTGTAGTTCTTGCTACTAAGTTACGCAATAAATTTGCTTTAACTCTTAGTAACTTATTGTTGTTATTGGGTTTAACAAAGAACAATGTAAATTTTGTAAATATTGCAGAAAAATTTAAGGTATTCTTATAAAACTTGCAAAAAAATACACAAAATTCGACAAATAAAAAAATTGCATTTGCATATAGCTTGAAAATCTAAAAAAATGCTTGGCTACAGAGTTTCGGTCTCCTGTTATTTTCATAATATATGGTATAGTTGATTTTCACCAATAATAATGAATCCAATGTCCAAATGCTTTGTCTAATTTATATATAAATATATTTTTTCTTCAATAAGTGCTATAATTTTACATACCTGCATCGTTGTGATATCTTGAAGGCAGTCATTATGGGATCAGCATTCATAATTACAAGATAAATTGGTGTGCTGATTGCCTGTAATGTCTGATAAATGGCTTCAAATCGCACAATAGCAGCAGTCTCATTAGGATCATAGTCTGGGATTTTCAGCGGTTGTGCTCCATTAGTCAAAAGAATCTTCAACATCAGTTCATTCTGCTTAAGAGCAGCCATCATGACTGGAGACATTCCAGGCTTGCATGATGTGCTGGAAAGGACGGGCTTGTTTAGGTCAAGCTTTCTTTCTTTTAAAAATAATTGCAATGCTGTTTCATTGTCGTGTTCCACAGCTAATATATGCTCTTCTTTTACCTAAACAACTTTTAATACTCCTTTTGCTAAATTTCACTTCTTGATCATTTATCTTACCTCCCTGGATAAGACCATTGATAAAACTTGAATCGCGTTAGTTAATTTATATATATATATATATATATATATATATATATACATACATACATACATACATACTATTTGGGCCCCAATCCATTTTCGATAAAAAAAAAAGTAATTTATGTCAATATCGTTTTGAGGCTCTATTAATTTTTGAATATTACCTACACTTGTTTCAAGTAATGCAAAAATTTTTTTAGCATTGTGCTGTCGGAACAATCCGAAATTTTTCTAGCATTTTGCTGTAATAATTTCAAGAGCAATGTATGCATTTTGTCATCTGGATTGACAATTTTTTAGTAAATAGTTAATAGAAAAATGTTCAATCAATGATAATTCATAAATTTCTACCTTTGCATTTGCTTTCAGAAGCATTTCCACACATTCATGGTTGTGTAAAATCACTGCTTTTCCCAATGCAGTATAGCCACATTCATCTCTAGAATTGATATCAAATTTCTTACATTCTAGTCCTTTCGCTAAGGTGTTCTCAGCCAGTGCAATGTTAAACAAGCTGACTGCTTCATGTAGCTCACCATGAAGTTTTTCTGCAAACTCAGCATCTAAATCAGTCTCTTCTTCTACTTCATAGCGTCTGCGTCTATTCGCCATTGCACTGAAGTTAGTATTTTACGATAGTTCAATAGCAAATATTGGTTGAACTCCAAAAACACTGTTTGAACAAAACAACGATTAACTAACTACGAAATTGAAGTTATTGCATAACATATTCAGTTTATGTTTTAACACATCACTGAATGAGATCTGTCTAAAAGTAATTTGAAATTTTAACGAACAACTTTGAATGTTTGTACTTAAAAACGTAATGTATTAAACTAAAAAATGAACTAGATATTTCTTAGCTTTTGCAAAATGTGTGTATTCTAAATAAACATAATCAACTAGGATGTAGGAAACACCAATATAGAAATTCACATAATCCTTACAAAAAATTCCATTCTTTTGAAGTATGTTTTTTAACATTGAGATGAACTTTTCCATGGAAGCAGTGGAGCATGGCTTTTTCTGCAATCAATATTCTGTAGGATTATTTATCTAAAACATGTTGTATATAGTTTTTAATTTTATGCCAGGCATCCAATATTGAGGTTTATTCATACTCAAAATATTATACAAGTCCAATCCAGTCCAAAGTAATTTGTGCTTTGAACCAAATTTTGGATGACAGCAGTTCTTGCTTTTTCGACAATGAAGTATTTGCACTTTTATAAAATTTGGCAAACTACATTTATTTAAACAGTAATTAAAGAGTTGCTTTAAATTATCTCTATTTTAATAGTTAAAATGAAGTTGATTTAAAAATACCAATGCAATTCCTTTTCTAGTAAATTCATTAACAATCTCTTTCATTTTATCTGAGTCATATTTTGCAGCTTCCAACCATGGTGCACATCCATTTGGTATGAATTGGAGTGACTTCCTGGTCTATCAGAATTGTTTAGCTCATGTTCGATTTTTTCAGTTGCACGCTTTACTCTTGCCATGGCTTCACTCACATTTGTAAATGTTATGCACACTATGTCAGCACTGTTATAGTAGTCTAATTGCTTCCTACATGATGAATATAATTTGACCATTGCAAGATGTCTTGCTTTTTTCAAACGAATATCTTATTGAAGCATTGAAGTAACAAAAATTTCATCAAAGTCATTCTTTCTGACTCTATGAATTGCTGAGTAGATGTTGATGGTTGTTGTTTTAAAACATGTTTTGCAAACTTTCTCTGACTCTACAATCAGACGTGACATAAAATAGTTCAGACAATAATAACTCACGTGTAAATATTAAGGCTCGAGGGCCGTCAAGCCCTTAACACAAAGCACAAATGCTTATTTTAATAATATATACATGTACAGGTAATCAGGAAAATTGACCCACCTTCAACTTTCTAGATATACGAACACTTAATAATAACTTTTAGCATTATTTTTTAAAGTTTAGTGATTTTTACGATTAAAAATCCATGCAGTTCTATTGCAAATATACTATATATATTATTATCACAAATTTAATAAAATGCGCATATGCATTCGCATAATAATGTGGCATACTTTCGAAAAAAATGCAAAAGTTATAATAATGCACTGCAATTGTGTAATTCAATTTGTAATCGAAACAATAATGAATATTTGAAAGGTATGAAATTGCAATTGCAAAAAAATTGTAATACAAAAATAGGTAATTTATTCGAGACCACTCTAGCCCTAAGTTTCCTGCCACTGGTATGCTTAATGTGTGTATATATGCACATTCTTGTATAGATTCTAAAATATTTATTTAATTGTATTTTAATAGTAATATAAATACCCAAGCAACAAGGACATTATTGTTTCCATTATTGGCGTTTGTTCATTAATGGCCCAGCCATATATTCAACAATGATTTCAAAAATATATTATCAAATGTTTTCAAATATATTTACATTATAAACAATGAATATAAATTAGTGTTGTAATAATTTATAGTTTGTGTAAAAAAATATCACAGTAGTGAGAGTAGTTAGCTTATATATGTTTGCTTAATTTTTAATGAAATGCTATCCAACAAAAATTTCGAGCATTGTATCTTGCATCACATAAATAATTTTAGAAAAATACTTAAAAAATTTCATTATTGGCTCATTTATGAATTTATCATTGGTCCATTAACTGCCTGGCGTTTAAACGCCGATAATAGCCAACAATGGAAGCAATAGTAGGCCATAAGTGGTCCATTAATCCTTTTTGCTTGGGTAATTTGGAAGACGTTGTTCAGTAGAAGATTGTGCTTTGATTGATTGATGGATAGCCTGGTCTAAGAAATATCAATATGGTGTTATGTTAACGCTATTCTGTTAATGGCCTGAACTTAATTTGGGAAAATCGCCTTAGGGTAATCAGTTCAACCAGCAAATCTTCATTAAAGCTTTCAAACCTCAAATCAAAAATGATGTAGGCATACCAACCGACATACAAGAGTGCCAAAATAGAAATTAAGCTTATGCAGAAATCTATTACGATTTATACATATAATGCATGAAGATCATTAAATTTAATTGGCAAAGAAATTGAGCTGTGATAGCGACAGTGATGCTTATTGATTTTCTCTCTAAATATTAAATCGAATCAGCGTGCTACAAGGAAATAAGAGGTGATACGATTAAATTTTCATGTATCATTTGAACAGCATAACAAACACACTCTGTATTCCGTTCTGCCTGTGAAGATAATATAATAAAAATAATTAATAATAATAATAATAATAATAATAATAATAATAATAATAATAGTATAAAAGCAATTAATACATGGGCGATACCAGTGTTGAGATATTCGGCAGGAATAGTTAGATGGAACAAGAATGAACTTAGGGAGCTAGACAGAGAGACAAGGAAGGTGCTAGCAGCAGAGAAGGCTTTCAACCTAAATGAAGATGTGGATAGGTTGTACATGGCAAGGCATAAAGGAGGGAAAGACTGCTAAGTGTGGAGGAAACTGTAGAAGCAGAAGCACTAGGTCTAAAGGAGTATGTAGAAGCACAACCTAGAGGGTCAATACTGGAGGTCACTAAGGAGTTAAGGAAGATAAGAACTGAGAGTGAAGGAAAGAAGGTATACCAGAGTAGGATGGAATCAGAGAGACAAACAAGGTATAGGCAGAAAGCAATGCATGGAGAATACTGGAGGAACACAGAAAAGTGTGACAGAGAAGAGAGCAACAAGTGGTTAAAGAAGGCAGGACTGAAGAGAGAAACAGAAGCACTGATAATGGCAGCACAGGAGCAAGCAATAAGAACAAACTGGGTGAATAAGCATATAGACAGAAGAGTAGAAGTAAGTGATAAATGTAGGCTATGTAAGAAAGAGGCAGAGACTGTAGATCATCTGACAGCAGGGTGTGAGAAGTTGGCACAGAATGAGTATAAGTTCAGGCATGACAAGGTGGGAAGAATGGTACATTGGAGTTTGAGCAGGCAGCATGCGTTAGAAGTAGGAGACAAGTGGTATGAGTACAAGCCACGGGGCGTCATAGAACATGAGAAGGTTAAGGTACTGTGGGACTTCAACATACAGACGAGCAAAGTGATAGAATCACGGAGGCCAGACANAAGCCACAGGGCGTCATAGAAAATGAGAAGGTTAAGATACTGTGGGATTTCAACATACAGACGAGCAAAGTGATAGAAGCACGGAGGCCAGACATAGTAGTGGTAGACAAAGAGAAAAGATTAGGAACAGTGATAGACATAGCAGTACCAAAGGACAGAAATGTAGAAAGCAAGGAGAAAGAGAAGATAGACAAGTACAGAGAGTTGGCAGAGGAAATAGAAAGGCTGTGGAACTTAAAGAAAGTTGAGGTAGTCCCGGTAGTTGTAGGAGCACTAGGAGCAGTGAGTAAGAAGCATGAGAGATACTTGGAGGAGTTGGGAGTATCAAAGTGGGGAGGAGCAGTAGCACAGAAGGCAGCATTGTTAGGAACAGCTAGAGTCCTGAGGAAAGCTCTCAGACTCCCTGGGAACTGGTGAGTTCCCCGAGCTGAGAGGGATACCAGCATGAAGCTGTGAAATGCAAGAATAATAATAATAATATAATAATATGACTTTACTTAAAACTGAATATCAAAATTATTAATAATGAAAAAAAGAAAAACTAATATTACAAGGGCGGAGAAGAAACTTTTTACATGCATATTAATTATCATAATCAATTCTTAAGAAGATTAGCATATGACGCATTAGCTTGGCTTTAGAAAGTTTAGGAGCATCAAAAACAGAGATAATTGTTTTAATATGCAGGTAATTTGCAAGGCTTGTACACGATTAAAATAAGATTGCCGAGTCTTTGCTTTCTTAAGTTTTTATATTTGAAATACGTAACAGAACTGGACCGAAGATTATGTCGCAAAGGTACATAAAATGAAATGTTACAAAAGATGTCAAAATCATAAATATGATGCAATAATGCTTGAACGTCAAATTTAGAGCAATAAGTCCATGGAAAGATAAAATTCCAGCAAAATTCCTCAATAATTGTTCTCTAGGTATGACTGAAATTTCTGCAAATTTCGAAGAAACCATCCCAAAATTGAATAATTCTATTAACTATTTTGCATCTAATATGACTCATTATATTAATTAATATAGATAGCTCCATGAAATTATTAAAAGCTGAAAATTAAGGAATTCTAAATAATCCATAGTTTGGTCAAAATAGATGAGGAAACTTTTTCTGTCGTTAATTCAAATTTTTATATATGCATATTCATATTGAAGTTATTGGAACACATGAGTTTTCGAGAAATTCTTGGGATCAACTGAAAATGATGATCCTGTCTATTTAAAAATATCTGTAAACTAAATACATGTAGAGCGGAAAATACGGTTCAAATATAATCTGATGGTGCCTAGAAAGTTGCTTCAAATGAAACATTATGAATGTTTTCCTAATAAAAGATTTATCTCCGAACAAGAACTAGATCCAAAAACATTAAGTAATGCTAATAAATCGCTGTTTGCTCTGTCAGAAAATGATTTATTTTACTTATCATTTAATTGGAGAGAGATCCAAAACGTTAAATATTTGGAATCAAAGTCAACGCTTCGTGTCGGATCGGATTCAGGTAGTAAATAGTCAGATCGAGGCTTGTTCGGATCGCTTAACTCATATTGCTATTCTCTAATAAATTCCATATTAAAGAAAAATATATATTATCTGTTCTTACTAGTTTCAAGACAAGAATGTCTTGCACAGACAGGGACAGGGGTAAGAACTGGAAAAAAGGCTTTTTGATTTCGGACTATTCTGTTCATTATAACACCAACTATTTTTAACCTTAGTAGTTGGCAACATGCATTCAAAATACAAGCGAAAGCGGACATCATTGTCAAAATTCTAAAGAATATTTATAGGAGTAACATAGTTTGTAAAAACTGAGTGCAAATGCTTACTTATGTCATTTTGAAGCCATATGGGGTTTTGTACACTTTTCTTCCTTATTTGAAGTATATTGGTTTTTTTAAATCTAATATATCAGGATGTTTATTTGAAGTTTCATTTTAACTTCATAGGGTATAATAGAACCATTTTAGAACTAAAAAATTAACAGGTTAACAAAATATCCTCTCGCAAGCCTGTTTACAGTTAACTTTGTAGTATTAAAAATTACTATATCGAAAGTCAAATCAAGGGCTTATGTAATTGTATATTCTTATTTTCTAATTGGGGAATTTTTGCAGTTATATTTAAAGTAAAAATTGATTGGAAATTTCTACATTTTAAATCAGTGACACTCCAATTTTATTTCAAAAATTCTGTGTGATCTAAATTCCACCATTGAGTATTTCCATTTACCATTAAGACTTTTTTATTTTCTTTCTAACATTAAATAATTACATTTTAACATGATACAAACAAACTGAAGTGAACAGGTTTATTAAAATTTAAAGGCTTTTCAACCAAATTTTACATAAATATCATAAAAATACATTTGAATAACATTTAATATTTCCTTGTTTTTCTTTTTATATCTCTTAATAATTTATGTACCTTCGTGTCAAGTTCATTCATTGACCTTGATGTCTTCTCGATTACAGTGTTCATTTCTTGTTGAAGAACGTGTAAAGCTGCTCTATCAAGTTTGTTACTTTTTGCATCTTGTCTCCAGAGTCGAATATATGAAGATTTCATCTTCTTAATAACTTTTTTGGTACAAGCCATTTGCTCAAATTCATCTTCAGAAAATCCTAAGGTCTTTTTTTCTCTTTTCTCACCACTAAATTTCGTCATCAGCATTCTCACACTTGGAAAAATATTAAAAGGTGGAGGAATTGGATTTCCTAACATATACTTATAAAAAAGCTTCGCCCGGGCAAACTTAAAATTCCTTTCTTGTTTCAAAGTTGCTTTTTCAACAGCAAAAACAACTAGTGATACCAAAATATTCAGCCGAACCAATATCATTAAGAAGACGTATAAAGTGTACATGTAAGCAGTCATTTCTTCCTCATCGTTGATAAAATGTGAGAACTTATTGTCCAGCGTTGATCCCGTTTGACCAAACGCAGCCCAGAATAAGTCGATCATGGTTGAAGGTAGTGAGAGGAATGACATCATCGAATCTTTGTCCTCAGGCTGCAGCTGAGAACAGGTCCTTATTTTCAGATTACAGTCTACCAAAAATGAATAATACATTCTCCAAACCATTCCATGAATGCAAACGCTAAACGCAAATAGAGGAATCGCAAACATTATTAAGAAGTTTAGTGCAGCAAAGAAGGCTGATTGGAACAGAACTTGGTTTTCTCCAAATAACTTTGTCAATCTTAAAATTTGAAATGCTTTAAAGCAAAGTAAGATACTACCAGTGTAGTGCAATGCTACATGAGCGGCCATCGAATTGTAGGAAAAATCCAAAGACTCTGCAAAGTAGGTCTCTCTTGTGATACCCTTCACATATATAGCATAAAACTTTGCAACGTATGATATCAAGAAGCAGTAATTCAAAAGAAAATTTAGAATATTTATCCAGTCCGAAATGTATGAGTTTATTCCATATTTGTAAAGTTCTCTAATTTCCACCGTGATATTGCCCAAGATCCAAAGTATTAAGTAAATTGTGGAGAAATCAAAGAAAGATTCAAAACTGGTGAGCGCTTCTTTTTCAAATTGCATTGAAAAATTTTTGGTAAGAACAACGGAGTGAAAAGGTACATCAACACTTAAAATTGAATAATAAAACGTTTGAATCAAAAGAAAAAAGTAGGCTCCACAGTTTACAACATATCTCATTACTGGCATTTTAAGCAATTCATCTATAATATTCTCAGCGGATTTTGGAAGCTTTGGCAAAAATAAATAACAGATAATCCAAAATGGAATCATGCATGTTAGAGCAGAGAAGTATAAGAACTGAATGTATGCTGGTCTTGCTTTTATATCCGGGATAGAGAATGGGCCTTCAAAAAATTTTTTTTGTAAAAACATTTGAACACTGGGATGTGCCACGAAATCTCGGTGTTTATTCTGAAGTGCATATTCAAGCCGTTCTAGAAATCTACCAGGCAAAATAACATTGGAATCTATTGTCGTCATTTGATTTAGTATCAAGTTTATATCGCTGAATGTTTCCGCAGTTGACAAGAAATCAGCAGTAAATTTTTCACATCTATGAGAAATCTTAATCACATCGTCAGCGGCTTGTTCATTTCTTATTGTTAGAGACCTAAGTAAAAAATCTTCAACAAACGGTGAAGATTTACTAGCATTTGTAACATAAAATTTTGCTACCAACACATAAATTTATCCAAAGCAAAAATTCTAAAAAACTTAATACATTAAAAAGTGCTAATCATGGCGTAACTCAGATTAAGAGTTAAAACAGTTCTGAGATTTCCAAAAGGCGGTAAATACGGATTTTTCAAATTGCTTAGAAACTTTATCAATTCAATTCCTGAAAATCTATTAAACCTTGGCAATTCCAAATGCAGTTGGTAAATGCGTTCTCCTACGTTTCTTAAGCTGCCCCGAATTTTTAAGCATTTTATAGTTTCCTTAAAAATTTTAAACGTTTATATCTCACCATTTGATAAGGATATACAACATCTGAATTTGACCACGGCAAGCCTCAATGGATTTGTAACCAACAGGCACAATATTAAAACACAAAATTTATAAACATAATGAAAGAATTTAATTAGGTGTCAGACAATATTTTACACAAAATGCTAAAAATTATTTTGACTACAACTTTGTACTTGCAATAATCACTTCTTGGTGAAGCAGTTTTTGCAAGCATTTGTCACAGTTAATCAACATACAATTATATTTAAACTTTAGAAATATTTATGAAATACACTAATTCAACCATTTTTGATGAATGATCATTCATTTCCACAGCATGCCACTTTTCAAGTTGAAGATTCACAGCGAACGTAAATGCAAATTATAGAAAAGATGAGCGTTTCTGCTCAGTTGAAACCACATATGAAACTAGTGTATTTCTTTGTCTAAAATATTAAAAACACTTTCTCAAAGCAAAATATATGACAGCTGCACCGGGCTCTTATGCATAGCTCTTTTGTTTCATAGAATTGTTCCAGCCACTTAAATTGGATTATATAATTATTACCATTAAATGCTTGTAACACTATCGATTTTTTGTAATAATATTACATCAGTATCAAGGTTTGGCATTCAAAGTTGTATTATAGCGATAGATAGAGCATGGCTATTTCATACAACTTCAATGTTCTGATTTAGTATTTGAATACCCATATAAACAAGGCCATTGGCTATGTACCTTTTCTCACTATCACAAACCCAAGTAGTTATTTATCTAAAATTCAGGCTTAGCAATAATTTTCCCCATTTTTATGGTTCTTCCGTATTTCTATGGTTTTTTAATCTAATTACAAATATATTTTCAAAAATGAAAAATGTTTTTGTTTCTCAAAATTTTGGTTAGTCATGCTCCAATGAAATTAAATCCAAATTTCTTGTTTTATAGCAACAAAATGACACTTTTAAATAACGAGTTTCATGAAATTGTTCCTTTTGTTTATTTATTGTTACTTTCCGCACCTTCCTTGTAACATGCTGCCGATTGTGGTTATGATACTTTCGATTATAGCATATAGCTCCGTGAACATAACAAGATCTTCAAGTATTTCTTCCACAAACAAAAAACGCTTTAATGCTCCATATTTGGATAACGCGTTAGCATAAAGCCCTGTCTCTTTAAGAATGCGGTGGTAAGCATTTGAACACTAATGGAAATACAATTTTTGCTAAGTGGAAGAACTTCATCATCTTCATTACTAGACTCTAATGTAATTTAAAGGTTTCAGGTGGAAGGTTGGGAGCATGACACAAGTTCAGTCTTGATTTTTAGATAAATGACATAGAATTAACATGCTTTTTTGTGAGACATGCTTTATTTAATCATATATCTGAAAAACAATGCGTCTCATTTTTTAAATCAAAATTGTTGGATTTATTTTTGTTTATCAAACTATGAATATATTCATATAATTAAGATAATATAAGCATAGTACCTATTTTCTAACTTGTGAAAAGATGTCAAATATTGCGATAAGCTGATAAGCTGTACCAAAATACAAAAAAATTTATATTGTATTATACTAAAATTTCGGAATTCCTTAAGCTTAGTAACCTCACTTTCTAAAATAGGCATTTTGAACTCACATGCTAAACTTTTAAAGAATGTATCAGATGGCGCAATTTCTAAATAGGTATTAGTCACTGAGCCGATTGACTCATGAATTATGCAATTTCTATGCAATATTTGGCGTGTGCAAAAATTAGTAAATTGAAAATATATTAGCCAGTATCGCCGATCGCACAATATCCATGTTGTTCACATGAAATGGGCTTATCATTGTTAAGTAGGGTAAATTCAACTGATGGGTAGACAATAAGACAACTACAAAGAACAAAAAAGGTTCTTATTTACAAACGTTTTTAATATTTTCAAAATGTTTTTAAAAAAGAATGGAGACAACAGTCTCTGGCTTCAAGCATTGTCGCCGTTTTTCAAGCAAACAACATGTGTTTGAAAATAACCTTTCTGAAGTGACTTCACTTGCTGGTACACCCAATAAAAATGTATCTAATTGACTTAAGCTTGGAACATTTATAGCATTTTGACCCCATCATTTAATAACATCATCACAGTGTATTATTGGCATATCTGCATAACGATCGACTTCGCTGACCGAGGACTTCTAAAACAAGAAAACTCATCCAGTACGGACCTATTAGTTGTATTAATTAATTAACTAGCCAATTAAAGTTGATGTTACACTAGGCTATCTTACTCAAGTTATGATATAATTTATATAACGAATTAATACATTGCTTTAAAGGAAAATGTCACTTTTAGACGTTGAAATATTTTTAGTAACCACTCCGCACCGCGCCACATCACACTGCACCGCACCGCCAGCCATAAAACCACTACCGCAATATACCGCGGTGCGGTGCTCCGCTAACGCACAGTGCACATCTCTAGTCTGAACTGTACAGTTCACTGACCAATTTTAGAGATCTCCACTTATGTTGGATCCGTTTTTTGTAAAAGATGTTTGAGTTGGGTTGGGTTAGAAAACCGTAATGCCCTTGCAGTTGTGACAAATACATCGAATTCAAAATAGCAAATCAGTCACTTACATGTGTAATTGTACTACTTTGCTTGCTAGTTTACTTTAATTTTTGGAAAAAAACTTATTTTAAGCCAGAGTTTTAGAACACAATTATGTGTCCGGTTTTATATAAAAATATTGTGATCACTTTCGATAAAATTAATTGATATTTACTAAAAGTAAGCAGTGAAATAAAACAAAAACTTTATTTTTGAAAAAGTATTGAAATAGGGCTTGCTTATTTTAATTGAATGTATGTTAATCTAACAATATGAAAATTTAAATAAGGGTAAATAATAATTTTGGAAAACTTTTTCTGCATAGATAAATAATGTAATATTTAAGCCATAAACTATAAACTTTGAAGCATTAAATAATACGTAGCAGATTATTTGTTATGTACTAAATATGCCTTATGACTGTTCGACAGAACAAAATTCCATAGATGCCTATGTTTTTTAAATATTTGTTTTTTAGACCAGCATTATTTCTCACAACATTGTGAAAATTTGTAGCCATGCTTGACTTGTTGGTGAATAACTACTTGGGTTTGTGATAGTAAGGAAAAGTACGCATTCAATGGCATACACCATGATATTGGCCTAATACTACTACATAAAAATGGATTTAGCAGCATTGGTTTGCCATATTCTAAAAATATTTTCAAAATTTTTATGTGCAAAGCATATTGTAATTAAATCGTTCGTTTTATTTTCATTTTTATATTTTATTTTTTAAAGAAAATGACAATATTTCAATTGATTAGCATTCGTTCCTTAAATGTCCAATACTCTGGAGAATTTAACTATTTTTGCTTCGAAAGAAAAAGATATTTCTGTTATATTTACTAGTTAAATTTTTGCATAGATATAGAAACAGAAGGAAACACTTATTCATAGGCAATTAAATATACATGTAGGCTTATTTTTGCTTATCGGAATTAATACAGTAGGAATAATAATTTGGGTTCTTAAATTATGTTGATAAAATGTGTGTTTTATTATTTTGTCTAAGTTCTAATCAGCATATTAAATTCAAATATTGGGGTGGCACAGCCACCCTTGCCACCCCAATTCCGGCGCCACTGTATATATACTATATATATATATAAATCGACAAAAGAAATTTTTACCAATTATATTATTTAAGTTGTGCAATGGCCACCGAGTTCGCAAGATCTAGTGTGGCAGATTCTGAAGGGTTGTCGAGAAAAAAATCCCACAAATCTGAAAGAATTAAAGAGTTACATCCTTGAATCGCAACACCAAATAACTCCAGAAGTTAGAGTCCGCTTAATGGATTCAGTTTTAAGACATTTATCCGCGTGTCATACTTTGCTTGGCAAACTTTGTCACCAGGTTACAAGCTGAGACAATTATATTTTCAAATATATTTTGTATTTGCCTTTCGTTTGTTATCAAAAATGTGTTTATAATGTGGCCACTTTTTTGACTTGAGCTATATATATATATATAGCCTTATTATTGTATTTGAATAAAGTGATAAAAAGATTGTCTGAAATTCGATTATAAAAGGATGAAGTATTTAAAAGTAGAGCATATATTTTTAGGGATTCTATCCTCATGCTTAATTTAAAATCAAGTATCCTCTCGCCATTCAACAAAACTTCTGACTCGATCAAAAGTTGAGCTTAGCACTTCGCATTTTTTCTGAAGATGTAATTGCCGAATCAAAAACTTCTTGTAATGAGCAATACAATCATACTACGCAATGATGATACGCATTTTTGGAAATTATTTTGAAATTGTGGAAGTGCTTTAACATTAAAAATATGGGTGGTAATCTCCATTTCAATGATGAACATCGAACAGAAATTTGCTCTATTGATGATCTAAGTATACAATTCTTAATAGACTTTAGTAAGTTAGTTCAATTCATGCGATGTCCAAGCTCTTTAAGAATTAAGTCATTCACTAATGATACTTCAAAATGGCTGCATAGGTCATGCATGGGACTTGCTAAAATTATTGAAGATCGACTTGTATCCGGTGAATCTTTTGTTTTAACAACATTTTGCTAGTCAGATGTGTTAGAGGAAACGTTTGGATATTATCGCCAATCAGCAGTCGGAAATTTTTATATATCTGGCAGACAAGTTGAAGAAACTTATCGAGACAAAAGGCAGTGTTACTTCTATATAACACAAATTTTATCCCAACTGTTGTAACTTTAGGCCAAGAGCATCTTGTTCTGAGTCAACATTTTCTGATTTTGAACTAGAGTTAATTTGAGACTTCAAGTTTTCAAATTCATAAAGACGATCTTTTAAATTGTTGTGCTTATGTAGGTGGCTATATCTGTTCCCACAATAAAGAACTTCCTGTTATAAATGAAGTGGAAGCTAAGGAAAAATGTTAAAAATTTCTTATAAATAAAAGTCGAGTTAATCTGAAGTTATACCATCAATGGAATTTGTTTTGTACGTAGCTGCTTGTCATTTTGCTTTTAAACATTTGATTGAAGTTCGTACTGTCTGTCGTAAATGCCTTTCACGATTTTTTGAATCAATTCATGAATTTCATAATTTTTCACTGAAATGTGAAAACGCAACGCATGTATCAAAATCCAAAATACTTCTCAATAGCTAGACATGTTCAAATAAACTAGAGAATGCTACGAAGACAGTGAAATTTATACATAGGTGTATATATAAATATATATATATATATATATATATATAGTCTGTTCCATAAGTCCCTACGTATTACTACTGAATTTAAGCAATAATACAAACAGACATTGCTGAAAAATGACTTCATTGCTGAGTTGCGACGTAAAGGAATCTATGAACGATCTCATCTGCAACAGGACGGCGTCCCACCCCACACTGCCCACATCACCCGGCAATTTCTGAATGACAATTTCCTCAACCGGTGGGTAGGGAAGTTCGGGCCCATCCCATGCCAAATTTAACAAAAACATTGTTATAATGATGATGATGGCGCTCAATAGAGATTAAGCGAGAGCGCTGCAAACCTGGCCTACTAAATTAGTAGGTCATTCAGCAACTCAAATTTAGAATCCCAGCGTTCTCAGACACCATAATGCCGTGAACAAATTGAAATAATACAATTGATAGGTATTCCCAGATTTTGATTTTTTTGCATTGGGCTATGGAATATTAAAAAATTGTTGAAGATTAAGAATGGTGCGAGATCGGTTCCAAAATTTTACAAATATAAAATTGACAAAAATTTTAATACACATGGTTTACACCAACAACTGAATTGGAAAGAATAATGCATCGAATATCATTGTTTTTCTAACTTAATTATATTGATACTTATAAATATCAAAGTTCCTAATTTAGCATACCTGCATCGTTGTGATATCTTGAAAGCAGTCATTATGGGATCAGCATTCATAATTACAAGATAAATTGGTGTGCTGATTGCCTGTAATGTCTGATAAATGGCTTCAAATCGCACAATAGCTGCGGTCTCATTAGGATCATAGTCTGGGATTTTCAGCGGTTGTGCTCCATTAGTCAAAAGAAGCTTCAACATCGCTTCATTCTGCTTAAGTGCGGCCATCATGACTGGAGACATTCCAGGCTTGCATGATGTGCTGGAAAGGACGGGTTTGTTTAGGTCAAGCTTTCCTTCTTTCAGAAATAAGTGCAATGCCGCTTCATTGTCGAATTCCACCGCTAATATATGTTCTTCTTTTATCTAAACAGTTCTTAATGCCACTTTCCGCAAATTTCAAGTTATCATTACTTAACTTGTTTCCATGAAATATTGCAATTGATAAAACATGAATCATGTTATTTACACTAGGATGAAGACGAGCAGTTATTTTTGGCCCAACTCTCAATCAAAGTATAATTATTTCAATAATTGGACACACCCTGTCCTAACCCATTTTATTTTTTGAAAAATCAGCTCATACTTTTAGTCTAATATCAGTATTTTACCAAAACTAGAAAAATAGAAAGTGTAGGGAAAAACAACAGAATATTACTTAAAATCTGAAAAAGATTCTTGATTAAAAGCTGCCAGTGAAGGCGTTTTAAGAAATTGCAAAGGCCTAGGCCTATAATAAATGCATAATGAGAGTCAGCTTTAGGCATATGCAATTATAAAATCATATAGAAATCTAATGAAAGCTGAAATCAATAATATCTTCATGTTCAGAAATTTTAAATGATGCAGTACCTTGCTGTCTGGCTGAAGAAACACTGAAATGAAGCTTGATATTCATTATCATTGTAAATCTTCCCACGAATTCCAAAATTAACACAAATCCCTTTTTTCAATTTTTAATTTAGCCAATGATAGGAATTTTCTTGCAAGAATAATTCTTGTTCCTCATCTTCATTATCACAAGAATTCAATTTACTCTCTTCAATGTCTTTTCAGATTCATTCATTTGCATCTTTCTGCTTAACTGTTCGCACAGTGATGTTCCTATTGCCACCTCAGGAAATATTTCGCTTTTTTTAATTCAATCACTCATATATATTTAATGTTAAATATTATTTAATTTTCTTGAAATATAAACTGTAGACATGTATATATTTGATTTGGAAATTTATTAACTCTTTTAGTTAACATTTCTTTCTTTTCCGTGGGTATTTAAATTTCAGCATAAAATTTTAAATAATTTTATTTTTAAAAAATACTAATGAAATTAAATGAGCACAGCTAAGCTACCCTGTGGCATATAAACCTATAGTGATTAATGTATATGCAAAGTAAAAATGTTAAATACTAAGCATGGTATGAGTTATAATTAAATAAATTTTCTATTTACCAAACTCTTCCTACATACCCCATTTGACGATACGCAATAGGGTTGGTCAAATTTTTGAATTCAAATTCAACACCATTCACTTACTCCAAAAATCTAAAAACAAATTTGTGTGACATAACAAAAATCAGCATAATTTTTTTAGCTAGAGATTTAAATTTTTGAATTGGTTGATTTTCTTGAATTTTATCAACATTATTAAAGCGTAATTTGAAATTTCAAAAAAATTTCACAACTTCTATATTTCCATTTTTGGAGTCAGTAGATGGTGGTGAAATTTGAAAATTACATGACTTGCGTCCTCCCTATTATCCAAATATGCACTTTGCATTTTATTCTACATTGGGCCCCACTAAAAAAAATTTTTTCAGTATTCGCCCCTGGTACTTAGCCAACCATAGGAAGAAATTAGGTTTATTTAATAATCCGAGAAATATTATTTTCAATTTTACGCGTATGAAAATTGTTATGTTAATACATTAGTGAGAAAATGAAATAATAAATTCTGACGTTTCTTTATCATCTAGAAAAACATCTATGATCAATCCCTGTCAGAAAGGTTTTGTCTGACATTTCACTATTGCGTATTATGTTACTGATCTCTTAAAGAACTTGTAATGATTTTTAAAAATTTTATTCCCGACGTCGATTTTTCAATAGAAAAATTGAAAGTGTCTATTTCAAACACGTTTTACACCAAAACCTATTAATCTATAAAACCAGCTATGACGATTTATTGCTGACTAAGCCTTCTTGTTTAAATTGCGCTATTTCACCTTGTTGTAAAGCGTGTAATGAACTTGCAAATTGAATTATCNTTGGATCACTATTTGGTGAATACTTCATGAAGTCATATGTTATCTACATACATTCTATGATATTCTGGCATCCCGGGACCAACCCAAACACTTTGGCAAATATAAAATTTATATAATTTCTAAAACGTTTTTAGATTTAAAATATATTAGACATTGATTGAACATAGTTTAGATCAATCCAATCACTAGCTTTTGAAAAATTTATGATTTTTTTCAGCATTGCCTTAAATCATTTTATGATATCCTGGCATCCCGGCACCAACTCAAATAATAAGTCATATACAAAATTATATATTTTCTAAAACTTTTTAGATATAAAGCTATATTAGAATGCGATTCCGCCTAGTTTCAAACTAATGTGATCGGCAATTTTTTTTAAATAATTAACAATTTTTCTTAGCATCTCCTAACTACATTCTATGATATCCTGGCATCCCGGGACCAAACAAAACACTAAGGCAAATACAGAATTTATATATTTAAATGTAAACCTATGTTAGGAAACGATTCTGCTTAACTTCTAATTATAATTTTAATATTAAGCACAGCTTGAGTAAAATTATTTATGAGAGAGTAGGGATAGTCTCTCATAGGAAGAAATTAGGTTCATTTAATAATGTGAAAAATATTATCTTCAATTTCACGCGTATGAAATTTGCTATGTTAATACATTAGTGAGAGAATGAAATAATAAATACTGACGTTTCTTCATCATATAGATAAGCATCTATGATCAATCCCTGTCAGAAAGGTTTTGTCTGACATTTCACTATTGCGTATTATGTTACTGATCTCTTAAAGAACTTGTAATGATTTTTAAAAATTTTATTCCCGACGTCGATTTTTCAATAGAAAAATTGAAAGTGTCTATTTCAAACACGTTTTACACCAAAACCTATTAATCTATAAAACCAGCTATGACGATTTATTGCTGACTAAGCCTTCTTGTTTAAATTGCGCTATTTCACCTTGTTGTAAAGCGTGTAATGAACTTGCAAATTGAATTATCGCACAACACTTATTTTGAAGCAAATCAATTTAGTTTTCCTCCGTTTAGTGGTGTGCAATTAAAATGATTCAAATTTCTTGAGATAATATAGAGGTCGCTCAAAATTGACTTTTTTAGCAAAACTGTTTGTTTTCACATTAAAGCATTTGTATCTGAAGTCGAATTCTTGTATGTTTCACTATGTATTCTAAGTCATAATTGCTGTTGCTGCTCATTAAAAGAATAAGACTCTCTCTTATCACGAACATCTGATACGACCAAGCATGTGCTTAAGTCTAAATTTAAAAAAGTTTTCTTACAGCAGGGATTACTATGGATATCAAAATTAAGCAAATACCAAATTTCACTAAAAAGTTTAGGAGTAAGCGTTCAATTTTAAAATAAAAATTCTAAACACTATGAATGAAATGCCATACATGTCTTTTCATAAGCAACAAGTTGCACCCCAACCCCAATCTCCCTAAGCGATGCCACTGTTCCTGCAGCCTGGTTATCAGAGCATTAATACTATATTTTGTAATAATATTCCTATTGTCAAACGGATTTCTAAATTTTTGGCTCTATTTGAGGTATTCCAGCCAATGCCATAATATATAAATATTGTCGGTATAAGACGTTGGCATCTAAAAGCCCGATTTGGGTTTAAAAAAATTGCTTAGCAAATTTATTACATTTTTCTGAATTCAAATTTATTGAATTACTTAATTATCAGTTTCAGACAGTTTTTTTCTACTGCGACTGATAACTGCACATCAAAATTCGCATCCCACAACGGACTAATTGAACTCAATCAAAAATTAACTGTCATTTACATCGACTATCGTGTGCTAAATTTAAACTATGAAGATTAAAGTATCTCAGCTTATTTAATGCTTTCGAAATTATCATAAGTTACAGTAATTACTCCCATATAATTCATAAACGATATTGTTTTAGAAAAAAAAGATATTCGAGTATATTTNATATATCCATTCTGCAATAATTGCATAAATATGCTGTTTGTTTTGACCTTAGAGGAGGTGTACAGGTTTAATACTTGTTCTCGCATTGACCGGGACCACAAATAAAATTTCGGGACAAGATACGGAACCACAAAATGGGAATAATATCGAGAAGTCTCGTCCTAGTATCTCATTCTTATAAAAATAAGTAAATTTCAGCAGTTACTTTGTGCTAACTTTCACAAACAATATTGAAGTTTGTTATATTTTGTTTTAATTCTTTGCCAATTAAATTATTTCAACTTGACGCTAGCGACTACTAGGACAAACTTAAGTTTTCGTTACCCCGAACTAACATATCTGATCAAGCACACCTCGAATTTTAGTAAATAACAAATAGGAAAATTTCCGATCAATAATGATTGTAAATCATAAATTTTTACCTTTGCATTTGCTTTCAGAAGCATTTCCACACATTCATGGTTGTGTAAAATGACTGCTTTTCCCAATGCCGTATAGCCACATTCATCTCTAAAATTGATATCAAATTTCTTACATTCTAATCCCCTTGCTACAGCATTCTCAGCGAGTGCAATGTTGAAGAGACTGACAGCCTCATGCAATTCACCATGAAGCTTTTCAGCGAACTCAGCATCTAAATCAGTCTCATCTTCTTCTTCATGGCGTCTGCGTCTATACGCCATTGCACTAAGGTGAACATGCAATACTTCACTAGTAAATTTGATTGAACTCCAGAAACTGTGTTTAAGCAATACTTCAATTCTACTGAGAGAAAGTCAATTGACCACGTATCACAATCTGTTTATAAATTTTGCGACAATAATGAACATGATCCGTCTAGGCAAAGATCCAAAAATATCTCTAAGTGTTTGAAATCTACAATGAATTAAAGCAAGATATCAAGAGCGACGATGCACTACAATTCTCTAAAAATAATATTTTTAAGACTAATCACCATTTATATACTACTTTTTACTAAATACAGCATTGATAATGTATATTATGTAACAGAGTTGTAATGGGGTAATAAAGTTTGACACGGATAGGATTTGACCCGATGACCTACTAAACCCCCAGTAAAATTGTTAAGTAAGTAACCCAGGGACCCGAGTTTTGAAAAATAAATAAAGAAATATGCAGAATAATTAAACAATTATAGTATTAAATATAAGAAAAAGGTAGAGAAATAATTTGCCTAAACACATTTAATGATTATATATAATATATCTGTACATGTAAATAAGGTACAGTGCCCGAATAAGGCCACCAATTCAAGTTTATCCAATCTGTGGCTCGGCCTACACATTATAATGCACGTCATAGGT
>CABFPE010000131.1:823083-844625 GCA_900660155.1 Hofstenia miamia | reverse complement strand
GGCCTACACATTATAATGCACGTCATAGGTATTGGTTCGCAAGCCAGGAATCTCACCTTTCGAGTGACATTGGTTAGAGCACTTTTTGTTGAATATAAGTGTGGTAAATGTTCATTATACGCAAGGTATCCGCACTGGCCTTATTTGGGCCAACCGGTCATAATAAGGCCATAGAAAAACATATAATTTGCAAACCCATGTTTGCAGGTATTAATTATTATTATTATTATTTTTATCCTTGCACATCACAACTTCATATGCTGGTATCCCTCTCAGCTCGGGGAACTCACCAGTTCCCAGGGAATCTGAGAGCTTTCCTCAGGACTCTAGCTGTTCCTAACAATGCTGCCTTCTGTGCTACTGCTCCTCCCCACTTTGGTACNATATATATATATATATATATATATATATAATGAAGTTCTAAACATTGCATTTTACGCTGTTAAGTAAATCTTGATGCTCAAACAGATTTTCATGTATAAAGGTTCAAATGAATAGTTAATTGAAAGGAATTATTACAAATTCTATAAAATTTACTTATTTTCGAGATTTTTTTGCAATTTGTTGACAATTAGAATTCTATTATGAATCATAATTTTTTCTGATTGGGATTACATTCTTGAGGTAATCAAATGAAGCTATGTCCCTCAACCCTTTAGAGTCTACAAATAAAACATGGAAAGGATTAAGGAGACATAAATAATGCATTGATTTGGATTTCAATATTTTTGAAGCAGTTCACTCAACCATATTTTTGGTCTTTTAAATATTATTTATATGGTTTCAGAGATATGAGATATATCCACGTCCATGTTGCCACCCGATGGGCCCGACCAAAATAATATTCATGAGAGCTGTGGGCCGGGTTATAAAAATATAAGAACTGCGGGATGAAGTGCCTTTTCACAATTTTTAATTAATATTACAAAAAACAACTTATTGTTAATATTTTCACATATATTATCAGTTTGTTTTGGAGCTTGCATTCAACAAACAATTTTAGGCTTAAAATTATATTGATTTTCTTGTTTTTCCATACACGTTCTATTTTTCTAGTACTTAGTTACTGCTTTTGGTAACCTATAAATTATTGGACTAAAAGTTGTTTGCTGACTGTGGGCCGAGGTAATTTGAATGTTGGTTGTGGGCCGCGCAAACCTGATTGCAGAAAAATGCATAGGCTGTGAGCAATCAAGAAGTAAATGAGCAGTGGGCCGTGGTGTGCGTAAAACAAATTTCTGCCTTCAAACTTGAGATATATATACTTAAACTCATATATTCATTCATCCGGATTACGCAAATTGACGAATGACAGATTAGACAACTAGAACAACTAAGCTAAATAATATTATTAAACTATTGCTATTCGTGAATTTAATCATAAGAATGCAACAATTTTTACTTACTATGAAGAATTTAAGAAGTCCGGATTAGAGAGATTGCTTGTAAATATGGTCAATTCCACTCATTTAAACTCAAAGCTTCCCTAAATCGCAAAAAAATTCCATTTTCAATATTATGACAAAGCTTAATATTTGCTTGGGCTTTAGCCACAATTTTAGATTTTAATACACCCGGATTACAGCTTCGATCTGTAATATTACCAAATCATTGATTCCAGATTTGATAATTTTATTATCGTTATATAGTGCAAACTTTATTATACAAACTACTGAGATATCCAGATTAACCAATGTCCGGATTAAGCGACATTTATACTAATAGTGTGAAAATAACTTTTTAGTACATAGTTAATGAAATAAATGAAAAATATTATTTTTGAAAAGTGTACGCAGAGCGAAACATAAATATTAGGGGTACACAGAGCGAGTTTTTAGCAAATTTTGTTCAGGGGGAAAATATAAATATGCTAAGCGTACAGAACGCGATATATATATATATATTGTTGTTGAAAGTTTACTTAATGAATACATTCTAAAAGGAAAACACATTGAACGTTTCGATTATATTATATAATCATCATCAGCAAATAATTTGCGGCAAAAATATTTTTACAATTTATAAACTACACTAAAATTATAAAATGAAATCTAAAATAAATATAAATACTTAGTTGGATTAATTTGTTTATTTAATAACTTTGTTTTGTCGATGTTGTTAATTTCAATGGCTTCTGCAATTTTTGTATATTTTGTTCTTCTAATGATCTTAAAATTTTCAATGTTGATAGTATGAATGTGATTAAGAATTTCTGTTGTTAAATGGCCATTGATGTGCTCTTTGATTCGCGTATCAAAATGAAGGATGGTTTCACCGATGTATGATGTCTTACAATCATCACAAGTATATTTATAAACTAATGATAAAGCCAATCCTTTTGTTATTTGATCTGTGTTTCGAATTAAATTTAGTGTTTTGAATGATTGAAATATTGGAATAATCTTCGTAAATTTTAAAATAGTATTAAATGCTCGTAGTTTATTTTCAATCGAATTGTGTTATTTTCAATGAATGGTAATTTCCAATATATATCTTTCTTAGTTTTTTTATATCTTCATCAGATTTTTCATGATTAGTTGCTAATAAATATTGATTTACAATTTTTTTTATAAGATGATGTGGATATCCATTTTCACGAAACATGTCATATAATTGATCTAAGGAATTTGTAATTTTCAAATATGATGATGATATTTTGATAATTCTTTGACATAAACATTTGATTGTATTTAACTTATGCTTTGGATCACAATAAGAATCAAATGGAATGTAAAGACCGCTGTTCGTTTTCTTGATAAATATTTCAGTTTCATAGGATCTTCCAAGATTTGTTACAGTAACATCTAAAAAATTTATCTTCTTCTCATTTTCTTGTTCTAATATAAATTTTATTTCAGGCAATTTATAAAGTCAAAAAAGTCGTCAATTTCTCTTTGATTGTAAAATAAATGAAACACATCATCAACATATCTATGATAGCATAGAAATTCATTGCCTTCAAATACAGATTCAATTATATCCATTGCGAAACTAGCCATTGTAGGGCCCAGGGGTGAACCCATAGCCATTCCATCAATCTGTTTATATATATATATAAACCCTCATAGATGTATTAATAAAACTTTTCTAGTGTAGTAAGAAATTTTATGGGATTCAAAAGTTTGCAAAAAAACTAAAATATTCAAACAATATGTTCATTGTTTTATGTTATTACCAGAAATTTCGTGTTCAGCTGATAAATAAAAATATTTTTATTGTGTTGAAGAAGTCCAAGCTGTAAAATTCAAGCATTGTCATACAGAAAAGCAACAAAAAGTCATATAAAATAAATTCTATCAAATTCAAAATGAATTATTTAACTAATAATTAAAAGAATTATTATCAACAATTTAAAATATTGTGTAGACTGGGCTAGTTAGTAAGACGAATATTCTTGTACACATTTTTCTCCACAATTGAATTATCTGCATAGTAGAGTTTGTCGACTAGATAATATATCGAGATAGTGACAAGCCCTATATCTAATACAATATGGACCTAAGTCAGAACTATAATATTTAACACTTTAAAGCTTCCTTAGTGCTTAAAGTAAAATTTTTAACAACTGTTAAGAAAAATTACAATATATTTGAATGCAGCTTTAAATCCTTCTATTTATATTTATAATTGTGTATGTAATCAATCCCCAGATATCCCAATGTCCTTTTAATGAAAAATTTCCTGGTTTTAACTCCGGGATTCAGCCGGAATAATCGGATTACGAACCCTAATACATATTCATAAAAAAACATGCACTTCTGACTTTCTTCAGTATTTTTAAAGAAATGGCGCTGCTTTTATGGCGTTCTAAATCAAGCTTCTAATTTCTAAAATCTTAAAATTGTATGAATTTTTCCACTTTACAACTAAAATTATCAACTCGAATGTTAACCAAAGTACAAGAATATTCGGAAAGCGCAGATTCTCTCTCCACACTATCCCACAAATTTGAGATTGATTCAGTTTAATATTAATGTGATGTTGACGTTTTTCTATTATAGTATTATGAGCAATCAATTTGCCTCACAAATTCCATCAATAAACTTACAATTCCGATTTGTAATGTGACGCTCGTATTTCCAGCAAGCAAGCACTCTTGTGAAAATGAATTTGAAATCATACAAAAATCTATTACAATTTACCATAGATCAAAGCGACCTTATTGGCAATGCACAGCGAGAAAAATACATTGTTTAAGGGTTAAACTAAGTTTGGGGTAATTTTGTTACCCCAAGAACAACTAGAATAGGATTTTGAGCTCCAATAAACTAGGAAGAACCTGATATTTTCGTGGCTTTTCCACATTTTTTAAGTACTTTTGGTATGCACAATATGGGAGTCATCTTAACTTTGTTTACCAAGATTCAACAAAAACATCACTAGTCTAAGTTTGGGGAAACTTTGTTACCCCAAAAGAAATCAGCTTAAAACTCTTGCCTTAGGATGATTGCTAGTTTGTTATATTAATGCCATGCTTGAAGAATCCTAATGTCATGAAAATTTTATTAATATTAATTTAGTTTGTACCCAAATATAACATCTATATTGTGAAATTGTTTTTTAGTTTTTGTATGCTATGATTTTTTGCATATTTTAGTTGCTATGTGAAGAAGACAATCTGTGAAAAAAACTATATCAAGCTTAAGACTCCAGGAATTTGAATTTAATATATATGCGAAAATCAGAGCAACCAAAAACTAAAAAGAGTGAGAATTTCCCAATTTAGATGTTTTTTGGGTACCAGCTAAATAAATGTAATCAAAGTTAGGATGATTCCCATATTATACAGACAAAAAGTACTTAAAAAATGTGGAAAAATCACAAAATATTAGGTTATTCCAATTTGATTTGAGCTTAAAATCCTATTCTAGTTGTTCTTGGGGTAACAAAACTACATCACACTTCGTTTAACCGTTAAAATTTAGACACGTTTCTTCGGCTTTGAAGTACTCGTTATTAGTAAATTTTAAACTGAAATTTAAAATGAATACATCAAACCTTGCCTTATTTTTTACGCTCTACAAAGTTAAATTATTTTCCAAATTCCGTTAGGATCCATATTTCGCATCGCTATTCAGTCAAAAACTGATCATGTGTCATCTTTCTGAATAGCTGTAGCAATGCAATTTATGGAACGTCTGTCACCCGTCTGCATTTTGCATTGCGATATAGCAATTCACAAAAAGGGAACGTAAGACACCTGCCTTAAATAATTTGACCGACTGGTACTAAACTTGTATTATCGGAAATTAAGGCAATCAATTGGGTTTATTACCTTCTAAATATGCAATTCATTATTTCAGTATTTTTGGTTTTGATGATAGCCTCTGTAATTCGAAACGAATCTTGCCATTTATAGAGGAGAATCTTTTTAGTTGTCTACGTCATTCATTAGTAAATCATATTTGAATTGGACGCATACATTGTGCATGCATCACATTTCATTGTACCTTTAAAGATGCTATTCAATTTATGTTTATCATACAATTAGGAAATGGAAACAGCATTCACGTCAGAAAATATTCAGCAAACATTCTATTTATGTTTAAATACGGAACTTAACAAACAAGTTTGCATTCATTTTATCGATGGCATACAATCAATATCCTGGCGGCGGAGGATATCCACCACAGCCTCAGCAAAACTATCCACAAAATCCTCAGATGTACCCTCCACAGGGGGGCTATCCTCCACAAGGTGGCTACCCTCCTCAATCAGGGTTTAATCCCGGTTTTATGCCTCCAAGGCCTGGAGGAGAACCTGGATTTGGACCACCTCAATCTGGATATCCACCTGCACCACAAGGATATCCTCCCGCAGGTGGTAATTATCCACCTCCTCTGGGCGGAAATTATAATCCTCCACAAGGTGGAAATTATCCTCCTCCTTCACAATATCCACCACCTGGAAACTATCCACCTCCAGGCGGGAATTATCCGCAACAAGGAGGATATGGCCAACCACAAGGTTATCCTCAACAGCCTCAATATGGCCAGCAGCCTGGTTATGGTATGCCAGCTCAAAACACTGTAATCGTGGAAGACATAACTATTAAAAAAGAAGTTGATGTTGAAGTTAAAGTGCAACCAGCAAAAAAACCACCTCAAAAATCTGCATTTAATGAGGGTCCAGCGCATGGAACTGTTAAACCTGTACATCCTTTCCATCCTGAAAAAGATGCAGAAACTCTCAGAAAAGCTATGAAAGGATTGGGTACTGATGAAGATGCTTTAATTAATGTAATATGCAAGCGAACAAATGATCAACGTCAGAAAATCAGATCCTACTACAAAACCGCATATGGGCGTGACTTGTTGAGAGATCTTAAGTCTGAATTAAGTGGGAGACTCGAGCAGATTATCTTAGGGCTGATGCAACCCCCAGATGAATACGACGCAGAACTTGTGTATAAATCTGTAAAAGGTCTCGGAACTGATGATGACTGTTTGGTAGAAGTTCTATGCACTCGTACAAATGAACAGATTAAGGCAATGCGCAATGCTTTTAAGCGATTATACGGAAAGGATTTGGAAAAGGCTTTGGCTTCTGATACTTCCGGAAACTATAGACACTTAATGATTGCAATGTCAAACGGTGGAAGAGAAGAAAATGTCAACGCAAACGTGGGAGCGGCTAAACAAGAAGCACAAAGATTATATAACGCTGGTGAAAAACGCCTAGGAACTGACGAAGAAACCTTCAGAATTATTTTTGGATTAAAAAGCTACCCTCAACTTCGAGCAATTTTCAAAGAATACGACACAATTTCGAAAAGAGGGATAATTAAAGCTCTTCAAAGTGAACTGTCAGGACACTTCCGAAAAGGAATGATTACAATAGCCAAAGTGGCCATGGATCGAAATGCATATTTTGCAGAGGTTCTCCACCATAGTATGAAAGGCCTCGGTACTCATGACAATGAATTGATCAGAACTGTAATCTCAAGAAGTGAGCTTGACATGGTTGAAATAAAGCAGGAATTTCAGAAGAAGTACAAAGGCAACTTGGAGCAGTGGGTTCGAAGTGATATATCAGGTGACTATCGAAAGTGCATTTTGACATTGATTAATTAATCTAAGTAATAAATTTCTACTGCTTGTTTAGATGAACTTTTTATATGTATACAGTGTTTATTGATTTATACAGTATCCCCTCACAATTCGCGAGGGTTACGTTCTTTACTCCCCCGCGAATATTGGATGCAGTTTTTAAACGCCTATGTATGAGATTATATACTAAATGCTTCCCAAACACTTTCTAAAGGTATTCTTACTCATTAATATAGTAATAATATACGTAGTAATAATATAGTAATATTGCATGCAGTTATGTATTTCACTACTATAGTAATGATAATGTAAATTTGTAGCTGCAACAATATTTTAATCAAAAAGAAATGTAAGTACAGGAGGACAGTAACATCTCTTAGCATAGTGACCAATAGTGTATTAGTGTACCGTAAAGTCATTTTTTTATCCGGACATGTGTTAGGGTTAAGAGCCTAACCCGCGAATATGTGGGGCCGTGAATGGGGAATCGTGAATAGGTGAGGGCATTCTGCATATTTTCTATCTTATAACAATATTGTGCTGGTGATACTAAACTTAGATCTACTTCCTGCTTATCAAGATTATATTAGTGCCATGTGAGCACTCGAAATTTCGAGTCTAGTAAGCAACCAGCCTCGAATCGAAAATTAACTATTAACATATTTCAAGTGGGGTCGAGTCAACTCGAGTGGATTAGACATTTAGTAATGAATTGAATGCTTACTCAATTGAAATTAATAATAAAATTTTGCAATTGAAATAATCTTTATACAAAAATTTCTTTCCGGGTTGAATTATATTGTCTATTAAAGATTGTTACCAACATCAAGATGTTAAAATTGATTGATAATAAGTTGGTAGTATTTCTCTGCTGGTTGGATTGTTTTGAATTTTATAATGTAAATAGGTTATGTTCAGTGGCGGATCTAGAAATTTCTAAGGGAGTACTGAAGATCTTAAACTCGATTTTTCCATAATATTTTTCATTCTAGATTTGAGTAAATTTTATAGTTCGGACTTTCCACTATTGTGTTTGAATTTATATTTATGGATAGATATATCTATTTCTGACTCCGTGTTAAAAATAAATTTGCTAAAATTATGCAATATTAACAAAACAGAATATTGTGTGGAGAAATAACAGACATTTTAGTTTAGCAAGTAAATATATTAGCAAATAATTAATCAAATTGGTCCCATTCTCAGTTGAAATTGAAAAGTTAGTCAGGGAATCGTACCGATCTTATCTCATGTTTTTTGTTCCCAGTACTGCCATCTGTCGAGTGTGTCCAGTATCAGGATCATTAATGAAACAATTTTTTCAGGACTCTATTGTCTATATCACCCTCATTGGTTTGTGAAATCTGGAAAGAGAAGAAAACAAAAATACATAGATTATTAATTTTCTGAATTAGTTTTAATGTGCATTGGTGGTTGGCCAATTTTTAGAATTAATTTTTTCAGTAACATTTAGTAATTGCAGTTTCAAATTATTAGAAAAATAGTCCTAGAAATGGGGTGTCCTATCAATAATTTTTAAACTCTTGATTTTTAACAAATCGGTAATTTGAGAATTGAATGATCTTAGCGGATTATAAACGTTCTAAGTAGAAATGAAGTTGCATTTTTGTAGGTTTAGGATCGAAACTTTTACCATATAAAGCCCTAATATTACTAGGTTCTTATATGAAATGAGTAATTATTTTGTACAACAAAATCTGAAGAAGTAATGAAAAATAGCGTTTAAAAAGCTCAACTCTCATAGGTGTGGACATATTCAGATAGTTTTGCAAAAAAGTGAGGACGTTTTTTAAGTTTTTCGTAAGACAAAGGACCTTTATTTGTTAGGAAGAGACTTGTAGTTTTTTGAAGACAACCTCCGTAGAGACATTCTTCAACAAAAATATGTCATAATTAACATCTGCACTGAAACAGTATTCATTCTATTTACTAACTGTGCACACCTTTATGTATACGGTGGAAGCAGTTCCTTCAACTGCTTTTATAATTTATTCAATAACAAAGCTTGGTGGGTATTAGATGAAATGCATTATATTGGAATATGTTTGATATATTCTTAAGAATGTGTAAGATTAAATGAAAAAAATTGGAAAGTTTGACAAATAGTTGCCAAATCCCTGCAATGTTTGGTAAATTTTAGGGAAAACTTTCAAGATATTTGAAAAATTTGCCAAATATTGCAAATAGTTGCCAAACCCTTGGATCGTTTTGCAAATGAAATGCAAAAATTTGTCACTAATTTTCAATTTTCTAACATTTTACTAAGGTTGCACAAAATAACCTCCGCTCTGTTTTCTCATGGAGAGAGGGGGGTGCAGTCCCATAGTCCCCCTTAAATCCCCAACATAGCTTATGTTAAAACCTCATTAGCAAAGGACACGATTTCATGTTGATATGCAAATTTTACACATGAATTTTGACAGATATTCTTTTCCTAAATTTTTTAGCATCAGCATTGATTGCTTAATTCTTTATCTATATGCAATAATTATTGTTAATTATAATTTTTGGCAATTACAAGTGTAACGGCTAGATTTAATTTCTTCATATTTAAAAAGCCGTTAATTAGTTTAATGGTGACCTTACAATTATGATATTGATAGGCTTATAATTATAAAAAATTGACTCGCACTGCCCTAGAACATAAATTCTGGCACCGGCAAACTGAAATTATAGGTCAATTTTTACTATTTGTGTGTATATATATACACTTTATATATTTCTTGTTGACAATCCAAGTATTTTATCTAGGCGCTTCTACCTAGAAGTACAGTTCAGTTCACAAAAAATTTGGATAAAAACTGTTATTCAATCCATGGATCCAGTCAGCAAACTTACTAAATATTCCTAGTCCTAATTGGACTAGGAGTGTAAAATTTTTTATTATTCAATCTTTGGAATGTTGTATTTTCCTACATCTCCTCTAGTCATTTGCTATGTGGGATCACACCTGAGATAAATCATAGGTGCACTGAATATATATATATATATATATATATGTATTCATTAAAATTTTAAATGCTCATTTCTCTTTTGATGTTGATGGCAGAATATTTCTGATCTTAGGTGGCTCCTCTATGTTCTTTGATTCTTACAACTGTACGTCTTTTGGTCTGACTGATGTATGAGTCATCATACTAATCACATTGATATTTGTATACGACTGATGCCAAATACAATGAAAGGAAGTCTTTATTTTATAAAATGTCATAAAATTTCATCTTGAGGTACATACAATTTCTTTCGATGTATAGCACCTTCCAATAGATGTCGTCCGGTAACTATTTTTTCAATTTCCTTTCTTGATTAAATACTTTATAAATTTCTTTCCTTAAACGTTTATATGGATATCCGTTTTTGTAAGAATAGTAATTATTTATTCATTTATTGCTGTTAAGCTTCTTTAATTGGATGATGTTATATAAGTTTGGTTCAATAAGGTTCTAATAGTGTTGATTTATGTTGAGGACTACAATCAAAGTTGCAAGGTAAGTAAAGCCCTGTGTTACTTAATTTCTTATGGTATTCAAATTTAATTTTTCCTGATGTTGTAGATGATATACTTAGAAATTTCAACCTATTATTTTCTTCATTTTCTATTATAAATTTTATTGTTTGTAATATGTTGTTAATCTTGGAATGAAACAATTTTACAATACCTTCAGATTTAAGTATGCAAAATATGTCATCCACATAGTGAGAATAATATAACGGAAAATGCTTCATTTTTAAATTGTCTTTCAATGATATCTAAGCAAAAATTTGCCATAGTTGCTCCCAGTGGTGACCTCATTGCAATCCCATTAATTTGTTTATAGATTTTACCATTGGAAATGAAATGGGTATTCGTTCAGACAATAGTCAAATTGTCAAAAGTGGCCTTAAGCTCTTATGATTCATTGGTAAATTTTTTTCTGGTGTTATATTTATAAAGTGATTTATAGTTTCCTTACTAGGAATATTGGTGAAAAGCGATTTTATATCTAAGATATTCATTACTCTCAGAAAGTTTTAATAATGGAGTTTCGTTGCTTAACTTATGAAGGAAATCTTTTGTATTTTCAAGATTATTATCCATTGAAATTAATCTTTAAGTATTTCATTCTCAAATTTGTCTGGTGGTTATATTGACAAAAATACTAATAGAGATGGAACTTAGATAAATTTTCTCAAGTATCTACTATTAAATACTTCCTATGCATTTGTGTGTTTTGTTTTCTGTTAATGACACACATAAATATATATATATATATATATATATACATAATGTGCGTCCTATAACATTATTATTTCCCATCCAAAAATATTAAAAAATGAAATAAAAATTCATCAAGTTAGCTGAACTAAAAGTGAATTTTCAAATTTCACGTGTAAGCTACCCTTGCCTACGTACGGCCATATTAGCTAACCCCATACTATAACCAGGACAACCAAAATTCATTAAAGTTTATTGTCATTGTTAGACCAGAAATCAAGTTTAAGCCCAAAATTAGAGAAGGGCGCCAACTGATTAAAACATTGTTTACTAGCCAAATCGTTGCATTATTTGAATGTTAATAAACTTATACATCAAAATTTAATAGAAACAAACTTTGCGTGCATTGACTATAAAAAAAATTCATGTAACGGACTTCATAGTTGCCGAAAATTTATGTATGAGTAATATTATTCTTTATTATATCATATAGTGGATCTCCCTATTTTTGCCATAATAAATTAATATTACTTGTTGATGTAACACAAAATTAAAAAAACTTTGGGGAGGGTAATGGTATTAACCTCAATTACCTTGACAATGAGAAAAAATAAATTTATCATAGCAAAGGATTGAGAAGGACCAATTTGCAATTAATACATATAATATAAAATCCCTGGCAGCTGGGAGCCCTCTGTCATGAGATTTTTCAACGTATAAAATTTACAATGAATAGCAAACTGAATTTTCAATCGCGTCTTGTACATGCTCAGTCGTAATCCAAAGCAAAATAGGAAAACTCAATTTACACAAAGAGTCTAAGCAAAGTTCTAAAGAAATATTAATAATATATAATTGAAATCAATAATATACAAGTGTATTTTAAAAAAAATGATTAAGTAAATTTGTCTTTGAAATCTTGGGGAATATAGATTTCCTTTAATACTGTGATAATAGCTAGAAAATTCTAATATTATAATAACTCACATTTGAGATGGTTTTTAACACAATCCGAATCATACTGAAATTGGTTTGAACTTTAAGCATACAGTTTGTACACAAAAACAAAACTGTTTAAATGCGCAATCTTTAACATTAATCGTGAAAGTAGAACACAATGTGAGAATATTTATACTACTTATTATCAAAAATAGGAAATTCCATACTTAAAAACTTAATTTGCGAATCAATTAGCAAAATCTAAATAAATTGATGCGCGCATTTAGTTCTTGATTTGTTTTTGGCTTGTGTGAAAGACAACACATTAGCGCAATAACACACGATTGACGACGCTGTAAATTACAAGAATTTAGTAGCATATTTTGACGACATGGTATAAATAATGAAATACAACCCTCAATCTTCTGTCAAGCATGAAACCAATAATATAACTTCAAATGATAAAAACCAAAATGCAGATACTGTTCAAAATCAAGAAGAGCTTTTTCACTCTCACTTAAAGAAAGCATCTGAAAAGCAAAAACAGGATATGGTACAATCAATTAAAAATTTGGACGTAAAATTACAGAAATTGGAGAATGAATTTTCTTCAAGAAGAAGGCGCTCTCAAAAGACGAAGTTCTCAAAACGAATTGCAATAACAAACAGGTCAAATACATCTGTCTTGCCTGAAATATATAAGAACTATCCAAAAACTGAAAGAAATGTCAGTGAAGAAGCAGAGAGTGTTGCAATAGGAAGATCAAAGTTATCTGAAATTCCTAATGAAAATTTGATTGAAGCAAAAGGCACCAACCAAAAATCTTCAGAGACTAAGGTGCTTCAACCGCGGAAGAAAAAAAGCCGAACTTGCTGTGTATCCGCAAGTGCATTCCTTTCTATGGTAAAACTCAGAAAAGAAAGGCAATCTCCCTTCGCCGTAACATTTCATCAGCAAATTACATGGGAAGCACCTAATTTTGTTTGTACATTTCTACCAAACAGTGACGAACTTGATGCAGCACTTGCCCAAAAAGTTTTTGCAGAAGGCCGTTTGATATACGTCATTGGCAAGCTATCAGCACAATATTTAGGAATAGGCAAAATGGCGAAATCTTGGCCCGTTAACTGTGGAATGTATATCTGGATGGAGAAGTCTCAAAAAGAAAATGCGATAGATAAAAAAACAAGAACACTTATTCATTTAACAGTAAGTTTTTCATCATCACTAATATGCTTTCTTNATTCCAAATCAAGAATATATATATATATATATATAAATGTCGTCTCATTTATACAGTACAGCTCGGACGCCAGTTTAAATTTTTAAATGACATTTAACCTTACACTCGTCTTTACAAATTTTCACGTTATAAATATGTAGTTTATTGATACTGATAATAAACTGTACCAAAATTGGACTATTCCGATTGATATTGGCATTTTCGACATGACCTGATATAGAGATTGGTCAAATTCGGCATGAAAATATGATTCCAAATTACAATGCACACAGTTTCTGAAAATTAAAAAAATTGGCAAAAGGCATCTAGATTTGTTGAAATTTTACAAAGTTTTTCCCATTCTCTTAAGCCCAAATTCTATTAGTGGAAATCAAATGAACCCTACGGCTTACATTTTAAGGGATTTTTTGCTTATGTTTCTGGAACAGGCTAGAGGCAATCCCCCTGAAAATTGAACATGAAGCAGCAAGACTAGTATTCTGTAGATGCAACATATCCCAAGATTGGAATAAAATATGGCTCCTCAATTAGTAATGTGCGGCCTGCCCATTTTCCGGCCCTGAGCCCGCCCGCTGTTGAACACTGAGCCCACTCGTTAAAGTTTTAGCTTGCCCGTGGCCCATTACTATCAGCTGTTAAATTTACCTGTGGTAGATTTGAGATATAGCAAACAAAATTGTAAACAGAGATTTTGTGTTTTGAGATATAGTAAACAGAATAGACTTACAATACTTTTATCTTTTNTATATATATATATATATTGCTGCCTTCTAATTTTTTCATATATATTTTTGTTTTTTGTTAAAAATATCCCTTTTACAAGGAGTCAATTGATGTATAAAATGTCTTAGCCCTATCAAAAATTTTTTTTCATTTTTTCATTTTTATAGTGGTTTATGTGATAAAAAATCACTAAAATATTCCAAATCAAGAATATATATATATATATATATATAAATGTCGTCTCATTTATACAGTACAGCTCGGACGCCAGTTTAAATTTTTAAATGACATTTAACCTTACACTCGTCTTTACAAATTTTCACGTTATAAATATGTAGTTTATTGATACTGATAATAAACTGTACCAAAATTGGACTATTCCGATTGATATTGGCATTTTCGACATGACCTGATATAGAGATTGGTCAAATTCGGCATGAAAATATGATTCCAAATTACAATGCACACAGTTTCTGAAAATTAAAAAAATTGGCAAAAGGCATCTAGATTTGTTGAAATTTTACAAAGTTTTTCCCATTCTCTTAAGCCCAAATTCTATTAGTGGAAATCAAATGAACCCTACGGCTTACATTTTAAGGGATTTTTTGCTTATGTTTCTGGAACAGGCTAGAGGCAATCCCCCTGAAAATTGAACATGAAGCAGCAAGACTAGTATTCTGTAGATGCAACATATCCCAAGATTGGAATAAAATATGGCTCCTCAATTAGTAATGTGCGGCCTGCCCATTTTCCGGCCCTGAGCCCGCCCGCTGTTGAACACTGAGCCCACTCGTTAAAGTTTTAGCTTGCCCGTGGCCCATTACTATCAGCTGTTAAATTTACCTGTGGTAGATTTGAGATATAGCAAACAAAATTGTAAACAGAGATTTTGTGTTTTGAGATATAGTAAACAGAATAGACTTACAATACTTTTATCTTTTCTTCTCTATGCCAGCCCGTTGAAGTTTTAGCCCACCCGAGCCCGCGGCCCACGAGTCGCCAGTGGGAATCGGGCCGGCCCGCACACCACTATCCTCAATGCAAAAATATAATTGAGATTTTACTGATTGTGAAAAGTTACTATAGGTAATCAGCGAAATGTATGTATTTATATATGTATGGGTGTGTATTATTTGAATTTAACCACAGTTATAAATATCGATTTTAATGTGTTACCATCATAAACAGTTTGCAAAATATGCGCTACTTCATGACCATGGGTAGATCAATTTACATGTAACTAAACTACTACATACAATTAAATTATATTTATATAATTTACTTCTTCTTGTTTGTTTTATAAAAATTCTGCAATTCTATAATATTCTGTTCTTATTAAAATTTTAAATTTATCTTAGTTTGATGGAAATGGATAAAAAATATCCGAATTTAAATGACCTTTAGGTGTTCATTATTTCTTGTTCCAAGATGTTGCTTAGTTTTCCCTGATGTATTACAATTATAACAAATATATTTATTAACTAGTTTTAACAAAGCTTTTTGTATATATATTTATCCATGCTAGTTATAGCATTGACTTAGTCAAATTTCTAGAAATATAATGATGGATCACTGGAGAATTCTCGTAAAATTTCAAATTTATTTCTCAATTTTCATGGAATTTGAGGCTCTTTAGGTTAAACAATAAATCATCTTCTTTTCAAATTTCACATTTGTCTTTAATTTCTTCTATTGATTAATGTATGAAGAAAGTATACGCAATCAATGTTATCTATAACATTATTAAAAGTTTTCAGCCCGCAAATATTAATGGCAAATGACAGCCATTTTTTCATCAAGGCTGCATGCTTAACTTCTTAGCTTAGCATTTGGACAATCATTCGGTGCATGCCGGCATAGAAATAGATGATGATGATTATTATTATTATCATTATGAGAACTCATTCCTTCTCACAACTTCATGCTGGTGCGTCTCTCAACTAGGGAACTCACCAATGAGATGAGAACTTTCTTCATGATTCTAGCTGTTCCTAGCAATGCAGGTTTCCATATTACCGTCTTTCCCACTTCGGCAATTCTAACTCCTCCAAGTATGGAGAATAACAAAAGTGTTTTAGAACGGTTAAAAAAGAAATACTAGATTATATCTAAAGTGTTTCATACTTATTACAAAGTTATTACAAATATTTTTCTATTATATTTTTAATAGGTATTGAGGATGAATGAATAATAGCTATCGTTAGCGTCGTCAGCTAATGTCAATAATTACATGAGAACTAAGTCAAAGTAGCTGTAGTCCAGTGCCTTATTGAATACAACATGACAGTTTATTTGCTTTACAACTGCTGCCTTTTTATTGTTTAGAAATACATAATACTTTCACCTGAAGGGTCTCATTGAACATCATCATAATTGCAACGATAATTATTCTATCAGCTTACTTTCAAAAATGACAACGTCATCTCAGCACGGGTTAGCCGTTGTTTGGCCGAGTCAATAGAAACGTTCGATGTTAAAGCGATAATTAGTTCAGAAATTTGAAGTCCTGTAATACTACTGTTACATATAATTTAATGTTACGTAATTTACTATGTATGTACGGTTCATTAAAGTTGCCAAACAGCTAATAGTATGCATTAAATACTAACTTAGTTTAAATTCGCAGTTAGCAGAGGCATGCGCTTATTAAAATCAAAATACTAAATGAAGTGTGACGAGAGTTCCCTTCTTTAATTATTTTAACAACGAAATATAGACATGTAGCATAGCATTAGTTTCTTAGGCAGGGTAAATTACTAGTAACAGGGTTGCTTTCTATCTAAAGATCATTTCTTCATTTGTCAAGATAATTTTTCAAATAACTTTTTCTTATTCTACCGAGATATCCTTCAAAAAGTTCTTCGTGATTAGTCTTTCTGCTTTTGTCATTTCCAATTTTTGTGTTCAAAAAAAGTCTATCAATTAAATTCATGCTAGCAGAGTAGGGAAACTGCGAAGCTCTGTCAACATTGTTGTCCACTATGAATTCTGAGGCTGTATCCGACCATTATCATGCATGATGTATAGTGTAGTTTGTTGAGTAATTAATCTAAAAATTCAATGTAAATATTTGTGAACACTGATTCACTTCCTAACAGCACCTTTTTCCAACTCTCGCCTCAGATTTTCTCCATGATAGTTTTTGCAATTGCAATTTGAATTAGCGTTTGTAGTGTAAGGTAATTTATGAGAAACGCACTTAGATAAAGATAGAGCATTCTCAATCAAAGCAGTGATAGTTTTTATATTCTTGTTTGAACGGCTTGATTTTGGGTGAACAAAATAATTCTTCCAGAACGTGATCTTTCACTATCCTTGTATTGCTTCATTATCTTTTGGGAATTTCCATGCTACTAATAATTCCTTCTCCTAACATTTCAAAAAGAATTCTATTATTAATCAATCTTATCTAGTGAAGTGGTAAAGAAGTTGCCTCATCTAGGGATGCTTTTGAGGGGGCCTGTGGCACAAAAATAGTAATTATTTATTTTCTTCAATTGTATTTGGAGATAAGAATTTAGATTTTGTTGATGGAGTACAATAGGATCAGTAAGGATCATCATCATCATTAATTTTTGTGATCATTGGTAAATTGTTGTTGAAGTAAGTTGGAAATGTTATAAAATTAATTTTAATATGTTTGAAGAGATAATGCAATAGTTAATTTATTGTTGAAGTTTATTTGGAGTTGAATTATTCTAAGTTGGGATCATTGAGGTGATCTTAAGGATTTTCGTGGTTTAGATTACTGAAGAATGACTAAAATATAGATAATAGTTCAAGTTAATGTGTGAAGAGTGATTGAAGTTAAGAATATATTAGTTAAATTATTGGATAATTAATATTGAGGATGCCAGGCAAAGCCTGGGAAAGGATGGGGTTCTTAGTATTTACATATCTTGTGACAATTTTTACATCTTCAAGAATCCTTCAGATTCCCTCAGATGAAAAAATTGTATTGTTTACCATAATTGATAGTGAAATTTCTGCCTAAAATGACAATGTATCATCATCATAGAGGTTCTAGAGATTCATATATTATGGAAATGCATATAGTTAATTTGCAAATAGGTTACTTGAATTTATCATACCATATTGACAGTGATTTCATGTAAAATTCATAGACTATAGCAGTGTAATTGTAAGATATTTCAATAAATTCCATAATTTTCAGAAATCCCAAATGTTAAAATCATTGTTGTCAAGTCAATAATGATCCGAATTTGAAATTTTTTTCACCATTCTCTAGAAAATTTTATAGCGCAAGTATTGAATATAAACAATCAATACATATTTATAATAATAAAGGCGCTAGAATTTTTAACATTTTGAAAGGCCGTAATTTTTATGCAATTTTAACCAACTAACCAAATTTGAGACCCTAATGCTCGGTCAATATTGAACCAATTTCAAAAATTTTTACATTTTGAAGTAGGAATTGAATAGTTCTACATTGCAAAAATAATATATCAACATATTTATAAACGCTTATCAGGCTCCATGCTTAAGATTTCTAAATTACATGTAATTTAAAGCTATATTTCTAGAGATTTGCTGCTAAATCTCAAAAACCCTATGTAAGAGATACTTGAAAATTTAATAGCATTGATAAACCATATAGTACTAGGTAGTATTAAAATATCAGAGCAATCTACAACATAGTTTTTGCGATCGTAGCTTAAATGCCTTAAAAGTAGCATTTCCAAAGTGCATCCCATTACAATTGCTTAAAACTGATAAGAGTACCCTTCGTGCGGTTTTCGAGAATAAGCGTAATTTTTATCGCGTTCTGGCATACTATAGCTCATTCGAAAGCTCTTTTCATTCTGCAGATTTCTTCTTCATATAAGAAAGTCATATCTTTAATATTGACGACGCTAAAAATTCACAAACTTTAAAAATCGAAACTTTTTTTCAAAATTTCAGATTTCTGGAGGCCCTAGCTCAGTCAGTTTTTATCCGAATTGAAAAATTTTTTGATAGGAATGTAGCGCTTCAAAAGTACTTTCGAATGCATATTTACGATTGGCACTTTTCTTAAAAAAAATACCATCGCGATCGAATATTCGTAATTATTGAATTTTTGGGTATACCTCAAAATTTCAACCTCAATTATTAAGAAAACTAACTATACGGGCCGCAATATGACCTTTAGAAAAAAGATGCGCATGGAAAAGAGCTTTCGAATGGTACCCATATTGACCTGTTTTGCAACCAAAAAATTTTTTGGTTTCTTCACTAATTTTTTTTTGAAAAAATTTTTTTTCGAATTTTTGAAAAATTTTTACATATTCTTGTAGCTCTAGTTTATGCGGCAAAAGTTAGTCAAGAGCTAAGGCATGAATTCTCAAACCATTTGGCGCTGTAGGCTCTCAAAGTTGGAAAACCAAGATTTTTTTGAATTTTTTGACGACAAATGCGTCATAGCAAAAAAACGGCGTGGTAGAGTTTTCTGGAACCTTTTTTAAAATAATCTACGCAAAAAGTTGCTTAAACAATGTACTCTCCGTTATATCAATATCTTCTTAGTATAGGATTTACCAAATATTCCATGCATTTTTTCTATGTATGACGGTTCAACAGACTACCCACAAAAGGAGGCCCTTCAGACGCGGCGGTCCTACGGGCCAGTGTCATATTATCATGGTCAATGTAAATATTTGTGAACACTGATTCACTTCCTAACAGCACCTTTTTCCAACTCTCGCCTCAGATTTTCTCCATGATAGTTTTTGCAATTGCAATTTGAATTAGCGTTTGTAGTGTAAGGTAATTTATGAGAAACGCACTTAGATAAAGATAGAGCATTCTCAATCAAAGCAGTGATAGTTTTTATATTCTTGTTTGAACGGCTTGATTTTGGGTGAACAAAATAATTCTTCCAGAACGTGATCTTTCACTATCCTTGTATTGCTTCATTATCTTTTGGGAATTTCCATGCTACTAATAATTCCTTCTCCTAACATTTCAAAAAGAATTCTATTATTAATCAATCTTATCTAGTGAAGTGGTAAAGAAGTTGCCTCATAGATTTAGAATTTCGAAAACTAATTTTTTGTGTTACATTGTGCATATTTTTNTTGATGGATTATGTCATAATAGGTTCATCTTTCTTATGAAGTTCGCTATGACCAGCATAGCCTGACCGGCATTTATATACACAACAGTGTGGCATGATAATTACGAATAAATCAAGAATAAGTTTAGTGATAATTGTGCGTGGAATATAATGCAGTGTCAGTGAGGGATATTAAGTGCCTAGAAATAACCAATGGGCGCCACTTGATACAAAACAAGACAAATCAAATTCTGTTTCACATCCACCTAGTATTTAGTTATCTATGTAACAAGCCTGTAGCGAGACCAAATCCCCAGGGGGCACACCTATGACGTAATGATATATTGAAAGCTGATTAGTGGTGTGTTTTTAAATGTTCAAAGGGGGACCCTTCTATATATTTTTTTGGCACTACTACTTACATTTTTCTAAGGGGGGACACAGATTTTCCCCGAGGGGCCGTGCCCCCCCTGGCCCCTCCGTGGCTACAGCTTTGCTATGAAAGCACTTAACGATTTTTAGGTTTCTTATATCCTTTAGCTTGTATTTTCTTTATTTCTTTTATATAGAAATCAAAAACAGTTTTTTTCGCAAGGCACTTCATATTGCTTTTGTGCCGTATTTTGTGAATGTCCGGTTTGTCAAAAGTGTGCTGCTTTTTCTTCATTTGCACTCATTTGTTTACTAATGCTGCGAATATAGGTGTGCCAGGATTTTCGCACTGATGTGGGATGAAAGCAGTACATACTTTTGTATTCAGCAAAGTATTTTTTAATTACAATGTCTATGTGCTTGTTTAGATTATGTTCCCTGTCTTTCTTTAGATAACAAAAGAGAAAAGCAGGTTCATGCCCTCTTTCTATTTCACACTGTAAAATCATCTTGGTAATCAATGGTATTTGATCATCTTTAAAGTTAATTTGAACTGGATATAGATAACCTAGTAACCTTTTCTAGAAGGGTGTTTTACTTGAAAATAAAAAAAATTTTAGATATTATTTGAGGTAAGCATATTTTTCTTAAAATTAATGTGTAAATTTAACATGAAATTGTTTAAATGCAAAATGGAATCTACATAAGAATTTGGTGTCTTGTTATATTAGGTTTAAATACTTGATAAATAATAGTAAATAGTTGAAATGACAAAGTTTATGTTGTTTCTGTTTTTATATTTATTGATTATTATAGTCGAATTGCAGTCTAACTTATACCAAAGAACCCACCCTGAACCCACCTCATTACTAACACCCCCCTTGAAGAAAATTAAAATTTGATTGACATTGCCATGTAGAATTTTTGATGCTCTTTCTAAA
>CABFPE010000131.1:792024-820272 GCA_900660155.1 Hofstenia miamia | reverse complement strand
GACACCTTCAGACCACACAGCAGGATTCATTAGTGCAAGATGAGACTCTTGATCGCAGACAACATGGAAGGATACAAATGGAGAGTCAGGACGTGGAGGAATGGAAAGGACATCATCAAATTGTAGAGAGGAGGAACGAAGGTAGTCAGCAACATCTGAGGTGAACACAGAGACAGCAAAGCGGCCAATATAGATATGAGCTTTGCTGGGAGGCGGCGGAAGTGAACTAATTGGAACATAAGAACTGTATAATAAACAGGATAAGACCTATGTTTGCATCATCAAAACCAATACATTCTGCATGAGATTGCGCTTGATATTGGAAACATTTGATTTCAACTTTATTGATTTGGTCGTTGCATTTTTTACATTTCCTACTTGTTTCAAGATTATCTTTGGTGCAAGGGCTACGCATTGTACCACGACTACTTACAGTTAGGTTGCTTGTTTCTTTCCGCATTTAATACAGTACAGCATACTAGGGTTAGTGTCAAGCCTAAGACGAGATCAGCAACGTTTATGATGTTAAATGTAATGCAGAGGAAAAAATAAATCTTACGTTTTCACAGACTTTGTACATGGGAAGCGTGATTACAGGATAGAAACTTGCTATTCTTGTTCAGTTCTGGTAGACTTTGTGTAAACTTTGAAAATTGTATGCTGTAGTAGCTAGTGTGTAAGCAATACCAGTGAGGAACGATGTAATAACCGACCGTCACCGACAACAACTAATTTTATATGAAATTATATGCTTTTTATTTTACTTCAAAATTCCCACTCAAACACCCAGTTATAATAGTAATTTTATTGAATGTCATATTATTGATTAATTTGTAATTAATATCTGTAACTAAAGCTAGTGTTAAACCGACTTAAATAAAGTGCAAAACAATTTCATCGAAAGCAAAATTGCGTGTACTTCCCAGAGAACATTCATATGAATAAATTCATTCAAAACTAACAAAATTATAAAATCTTTGCTCAGTTAGTTTGGTCTCTTGTACGCTTTCATAGTCAATGAAGGTGATCGTTGGCTAGCGTAGTAAAATTGAATCAACTGTAAACGAGTCTCCATCGACAGTGACATCTTTCTGCTAGAATCTCCCGATCTCTTGCTTAAGTTGCAACAATTTAAATTCAATGAGCCGATAGCTATTAAACACCAAATTTGAATTCAAATTTCAATGATGTTGAAAGATAGAAATCGAAGGCTAAGATCAATTTCAATCGGCTCTGGCACAAAGACTAAAACGAGTTTTGATGTGCAATAAAAAGCAAATAAAACCTCCTTTACAAAACTTATCATACATGAAGAAATAAATTAATTAAGGTATAAGACTTTCGAGAAATACGCATTTAAACTTCGAAGCGACTTTTGGCCAGCCCTGTATATATATATATATATATTGGAACACCTAAAGTATAAATGAAATTGGCCCTTGCTATTACTAAGACCATTTCTGAGTTAATTGTAATTATTGTCGCCGTGGATTTACTTTTTGATGTATAATTACTCAATTGAATATATTAGTTGATAAAATATTTTAATGTAAGAGAATGTATATTCATTAATAAAATTTGAACAATTCTAGGCTCGTTGTTCAGAAATTTCGGACCCGGGCCAATAATGGCCATTCATTTGCCAACCGTAACCAAAAAAACAAAAATTTTATTTCAAATTTAATTTCTACTTTCTATAGGAGCAGATGTGCCCAATTCAGGGCAAGCTTCGTCATATGATAATTTTAGATGGATGACTGGAATGCTCTTCTTTGTATTTGTTCTAATTTATTTGATTGAAATTAAGTGAGTTGCACGCGCTATACTGGGGGAAATTATTCTAGAACAGATGTCATTATGGAAAAGTAAATGCTAAATTTGTCCAATTCTGGAATTTCGGTACGCTTAAAAATTTTATATAGTGCAATCTTTTGAAAGCATTTTTAACAAAATGATTAGTATTTTCTGTCCACTTAAGATCTGATTGCAAAACAACAAAAAGTTTTACAAGTTGCTCTTTTCACAAAGAGCCCTGTTCTTCTAAATGTATTTTTTAAGGAGCACTGAAATTATGAATAAGGGAATTCGTAAGCTATTGGCATTTACTATGGCTTAGTTTCATGTTGTAAAGATGACACTATTTTTGATATTCATAAGCAGATCATAGGCCATACATGAACAGTGTTTTGGAATTACTTCCTAAGCAATGGGGTTGTCAATATTTTTACTTCGTTCTTCGTGAAATCAAACGACCTAATTTGGGACTTGGGCACATTAAAGAAAATTAACATCCAATCTGAGTATGGGTTGTTAGGTAAACGGATTCTTTGTTTCTGTACCGTCTTTGCTAATTCTAATTAACTCGGTGTTATATAAGCACTTCATGAATACATGGGCTTCAGTTAGCATTGTCCGTGTACAGACGCATAGTGGGAAATTGAAATTTAGCAGCTTAAACCTTAACAGCATAAGATACAATTGCCTAAATCTACATCAGGAACGAATCCATGACTTCCTTACTTTATACACGCCGCGCTGGAACGGACTTGGGTAGTCTATTTATAGAAAACATAATACCTCTGTCTAGTGGTTGCTCCCATGGACCATAGGATTCCTGATATCCGGAACATTAGGAATTGTAAGAATATAAAACATTTTTAAAATATTGAAATTTTTAATGAAAAATGATGAATAGTTTCAAGAACCCTTCAGCCACAGTAATAGTCTTTTGTACACATTTACAATAATATATATTTGAGCATCTTCGGCCAATAGTTGTTGAAATATCTAAGGATTTCCAAATTACATAATAGGCTTGTAGAAAATTTCATGAAAATTTGGAAAAACAGTTTTTCATTTATAAAGGCAGTTTAATATTGAGGATTTTAGAGCTTAGTTTAAGGCATGATGATACAAATCAGAGTGGCATCGGATCAATAGAGTCAATGTTTGAGTGGGTCTCTACTAGTATTCATTTGACCTGGTAATTTATATATAAAAAATTATCATGTGCAAAACATACGCTACAGCTACCCTAATTCATATTGAAATATGTCCAGATTGAAATTCGTAATTCTGACCCCCTTACTCTTTATCTAACTTACCTACAAAATCGAAACATATGTAAGTTTCAATCTGTTTGATAAAGATAAACATCAAAATAAAAACTACGTCGAATGCCTGTTGTGTAGGTCTCATTCTTTGTCAGTCTTAGGGCCTAGATCTTGCGTTATGCAAGGACTGAGCCTAAAAAGCAACGAATTCTAATCTCTGAGTTTTAGAAACGCATGAGCTTCTCAAATATGTTGCAATATTAAAGAAGATTTTGTTTTGGTTGATGAGGAAAATAATTTTTATTTGAATCTTTGCGAATTGTCTTCATTCAAATTTAGTTGATAGAATATTCTTATATATTCTTGACTTTTTTTTTTCCTTGATAATAGTTCTTCCAAATGAGACTTTTGCGATAAATTTCAACTAATAGTTTTTCTGAATGAGACTAATGTATTAGCAATTTTTTCATATCTTAACTAATTAATAAAAGATCCTCAAAAATATTAACTTTCAGTGATGGATGGAGTGCGGCTACTAGGTTAATTTGTGCAATCCTAGAAAAAAATTTTTCATTCAATTTCCAAATCGATTCAAAGGTTTGGCAATCTTTGCAAAATATTTGGCAAATTCTTCAAATAACTTGAAATTTTCATAAAGTTTACAATCCTTGCAAAGATTTGATAAATATTTGTCAAACTTTCCAATTTTTTCTCAAATAATCTTAGACATTTTATGAGTATATCAAACATATTAGCAAATTCAATATTTCATCTAACTTCCACAAAATTTGGGTACTTAAGAAACTACAAAAGCAGTTGACAGACCTGCTTCCACAGCGTACATAAATCAGTGTACAATTAGTAATTAGAACCAATACTCTTTCAATGAAGTTGTTAATTAAAACACATTTTTGTTGAAAGATGTGGCCATGGGATACTAAGAAGGGTTTCTCTCAGAACTTCTCGAAAAAAATCACGAGTCAATACCTAAGAAGTACAGAGATTCTTGTTACATTATGAGAAATATGAAAAATTTCTTCACATTTTGTAAAAAATANTAGATTTTTTTAGTTTAGTAAATTAATCAATTTTTGTGTTTCAGACAATAGATTATTTCCAAATTTTTGGCAATANAAAAAAATTTTTCATTCAATTTCCAAATCGATTCAAAGGTTTGGCAATCTTTGCAAAATATTTGGCAAATTCTTCAAATAACTTGAAATTTTCATAAAGTTTACAATCCTTGCAAAGATTTGATAAATATTTGTCAAACTTTCCAATTTTTTCTCAAATAATCTTAGACATTTTATGAGTATATCAAACATATTAGCAAATTCAATATTTCATCTAACTTCCACAAAATTTGGGTACTTAAGAAACTACAAAAGCAGTTGACAGACCTGCTTCCACAGCGTACATAAATCAGTGTACAATTAGTAATTAGAACCAATACTCTTTCAATGAAGTTGTTAATTAAAACACATTTTTGTTGAAAGATGTGGCCATGGGATACTAAGAAGGGTTTCTCTCAGAACTTCTCGAAAAAAATCACGAGTCAATACCTAAGAAGTACAGAGATTCTTGTTACATTATGAGAAATATGAAAAATTTCTTCACATTTTGTAAAAAATACTGAATAGGTTCCTACCCATTAATGAAAGATAAATAAAAATCCCTCCCCTTCCCTCCAAATGCTTGTAGGTTTTTGCTTTCAATCAGCACCTAATGAAGTCAACTCAATTTGGATGTTTCTCAAATACTATATCATGCACAGTCAAGTGTTCAATGAAGCTGATACTTCGCATGAAATACGATAGCTGTACACAGGGGGGCGCACCCAGTTTTTTCGATGAGGAGGGCCTGTGGCACAAAAATAGTAATTTGTAATTAATGTTTTAGATGGTATTAAATAGTATTTAGTCATAAGAATTGAACTTTTGTTGATGGAGTACACTAGGATCAGTAGGGATCATGATCATCATTAAATAATGTGATCTTAGGTAATTCATTGTTGAAGTAAATTGGAAATGTTGTAAAATTTATTTTAATAAGTTTGAAGAGGTAATGCAATAGCTAATTTATTGTTGAAGTTTATTTGGAGTTGAATTATTCTAAGTTGGGATCATTGAGGTGATCTTAAGGATTTTCGTGGTTTAGATTGCTGAAGAATGACTAAAATATAGATAATAGTTCAGGTTAATGTGTGAAGATTGATTGAAGTTAAGAATATATTAGTTAAAATATTGGATAATTAATATTGAGGATGCCAGGCAAAGCCTGGGAAAGGATGGGGTTCTTAGTATTTACATATCTTGTGACAATTTTTACATCTTCAAGAATCCTTCAGATTCCCTCAGATGAAAAAATTGTATTGTTTGCCATAATTGACAAAGTAATTTCAGCCTAAAATGACAATGTATCATCATCATAGAGGTTCTAGAGATTCACATCATATGGAAAAGCATATAGTTATTATGCGAATAGGTTATTTGAATTTATCATACCATATTGACAGTGATTTCATGTAAAATTCATAGACTATAGCAGTGTAATTGTAAGATATTTCAATAAATTCCATAATTTTCAGAAATCCCAAATGTTAAAATCATTGTTGTCAAGTCAATAATGATCCGAATTTGAAATTTTTTTCACCATTCTCTAGAAAATTTTATAGCGCAAGTATTGAATATAAACAATCAATACATATTTATAATAATAAAGGCGCTAGAATTTTTAACATTTTGAAAGGCCGTAATTTTTATGCAATTTTAACCAACTAACCAAATTTGAGACCCTAATGCTCGGTCAATATTGAACCAATTTAAAAAATTTTTACATTTTTAAGTAGGAATTAAATAGCTCTACATTACAAAAATAATATATCAACATATTTATAATAGCTTGGCAGGCCCCGTGCTTAAGATTTCTAAATTACATGTAATATAAAGCTATATTTCTAGGATTTTGCTGCTAAATCTCAAAAACCCTATGTAAGAGATACTTGAAAATTTAATAGCATTGATAAACCATATAGTACTAGGTAGTATTAAAATATCAGAGCAATCTACAACATAGTTTTTGCGATCGTAGCTTAAATGCCTTAAAAGTAGCATTTCCAAAGTCCATCCCATTACAATTGCTTAAAACTGATAAGAGTACCCTTTGTGCGGTTTTCGAGAATAAGCGTAATTTTTATCGCGTTCGGGCATACTATAGCTCATTCGAAAGCTCTTTTCATTCTGCAGATTTCATCTTCATACAAAAAAGTCATATCTTTAATATTGACGACGCTAAAAATTCACAAACTTTAAAAATCGAAACTTTTTATAAAATTTCAGATTTCTGGAGGCCATAGCTCAGTCAGTTTTTATCCGAATTGAAAANTTCCATGCTACTAATAATTCCTTCTCCTAACATTTCAAAAAGAATTCTATTATTAATCAATCTTATCTAGTGAAGTGGTAAAGAAGTTGCCTCATAGATTTAGAATTTCGAAAACTAATTTTTTGTGTTACATTGTGCATATTTTTTGTACCCCCTTCCAATAAATCGATTATTTATATGCAGTGCAAAATTTTTGTCACCATTTGAAATCGACCTCAAAAAGTGAACTGTATGAAAAAAAGTCCTATCTGACAGTGTTAGCATTTATTCGAGGTCATTTTCTGGGGCGTGCTGAATAACATGCACAAATATGTTATTTAAATATTGACGCCATTCAGATATAGAATCTCTTATCTTATCTTACCTATTATCAATAATATAAAAGGGAATATAGAACAGTAAATAATTTGCCTCTTCAAAAAATTTGAGTCTGTCGTGGACAAATTTCAGGAAGCCATTATTTATACACTTGCTGTAACTTAAGTAATTTTTTGTAAAACTGTTACCTTCAAAACATTAAAGGTCAAATTGAAAATTTGAAAATTTCAATAATGGTAAAATCATGTATTGCAAATTGATATATTTAGATAATTTCCTGTGGTGGAAACTGCAAAGGAGTTGAAGTGATGCTGTGTCCCATGAAATTTTTCGATAATACATTTATGGTTCGACTTGGTGACCATAAGAAACCCATAGCTAGAGAACTAAATTTTGAGTTAATGGAAAAAGTGCAGTTTTCTACAAACCCACAAGTAAATGACGTCATAATGTTTGACATATCTCGAAGCATTGCTACATCGGATAGAATTCAATTTTGGCTTGAAGTAAAATCACCTGCTACCAAGAATGTCTACATCAAACTTGAAAGCCCTTTTGTAAAGCAAATTTATGTTTGAAACTACTAGCATAATTGTGCAGCAGTTATTAAAAGTGCATGTAGATAAATACCTGAAAAACAAATCAGAACTCGAACCAGTACAGTACGATGGGAAAACTTGTTACCTTAAATTGAAGAGGATCACATTGATAGTTCACTGAAACAAAAATATATTAAATGTCTATGTTAAGTAGTTAACCCTCTACTGCATGAATTATGAAAAATTAACGAAAAAATTATTTCTTATATTCATATAAACTGATGTAATACGACTTTGAACGAGATAGATACGTCTTCATACGTATTAATAACAACGTAAGGCGTCTAGTTTAGTGCGAGGTAATATACATTTCATCATACGTTCTCTGTTTAATAAGGGAAACCTATTTAAACCTTACTGGACGAAATCGTCCCCTCATGCAGTAGAGGGTTAAGTAGTAAAATATAATTGCACAATTTTAGCTTTATCAGCTGTCTGCTAATAAATTTGTATGTTCATATGAAACAAGGCCTGAACTGAAAACGATAGAGCACATGGGCGAACTATTAATAACATTGAATCTATTAGGAATCACAAGAACACCTTACAAATAATTATTTTTTAATGCAAATATTCAGAGTTTGGCTAATCATCCAGAGATGGAAATAGGTATATTTATGTAAACTGCCCCATCTCAAACCCACGGATTTCGTGACATCCCATCAATCACTTTTTAGCTCTGCCTATAATTATGCCTTCCTGAATTCCACTGTCCCCTCATTGCCACATTCAGTAAATGATTGGACAAATATCTTCAAAATTTCTATTTTGTGTCGATTTTAATAAATCTACATCACCAAAGCAAAATATATTCAATCTTTTATTTCTTTGAATGAACAGAACCACTTTCTCAAATATTTCATGATATAATAGCAATATTATTAAAGCTAAGGCAATGAGTGTTAAGCTGATAATATAATAAAAAAACTGAAATATATAATGCAATTCATATTTTTAACTCTTGCTATATAAAAATATTTTTCAAATTTTTTTTCTACATTAGATATAAAATTTACACAAACAATTACTGTTACAATTTTTTGTTACAAAGAAGTATTTACAAAATCTAAATTAATCATGTTTCCTGGTTGCTGAATGAAGTCCTTAAATTTTGAAATATTTTGGAAATGCTTACTTTAATTCGTTGTGATTAATATTTAGTTGATTAGAGGAATCATACACTGCAATTAACTTGAAATGCTTTGTTAAATAAATTATATTTGTTAAATCACTTTTGATTGCAATCAATTTCATTTGGAATTGCTTCAATGATGTAAACATATTGTGAAAAAGGTTTTAGAAGCATCTAAGAAAATTAATTAAATCTTTCCAAAATTTGAAGTTTTTTAAATGCAGAAAATAAAGGTAGCATCGACATATTGGGTTATTTCGCAGTTGCGATTGTCTTCAGATCAAATAATCAGTAAATGGCGCTAGCACACTAAATACTGAACTTCAGAATCATAATAATAATTCTATTTGTTTGATTCTACCCTCTTGTTTAATCTATTGCATCCCCTGCTAAGTACTATGACCTACGGCATGATATAGATGTGAAAAATCAAATATTGTTTCTCTAAATTGAGCTAATAATAAAGAGGGTGGAGGGGTGTTAAGAATTTTCTTATTTGTTTTTGATAAATAAGAAATAAAAATGAGTTCACGAGATCCAAATGTATCAAATATAGAACAATGTATTCATAATAAAGTTTTATGAAATGTTGCCGTCTCTTAACAAATATTAAGATTTGAGTGTGGATTTTTTTTCCCTCGATATAATTTTGTTTTTTGGCATTTGACATCTTGCAACCATTGGATATTATACTCATTGTTATTAGGCGTTAGGAAACCAATTTGCTAAGTAAATGTCTATATTTAAATGTTATTATTTTCGGAAAAAATTGACCCCCATATGAAAATAATTAAATTTGCTATATAAAGATTTTTAATTTATTCTAATAAAATGATGTATTTACAAGTCACAGAAACGTATATTACAAATATTTCCCGATCTGTTTTGCAAATAGCATGTTCGGGCATATATTATCTATATACGTAAATTTAACAACGCATTTCGCAACTTAATGTTGCTTCATTAATTTGATTGTTCACTAGTTTGATTTCTATTTAGATGTCCCTTAATTACTATTGATTCTACTATACTTGAATTTTGACGTTGAACTATTATTTTAGAACTACTTTCTCTTGCTTTATGATGATCCAGCCTTGATCATAAATGTTCAAAAACTCTACAAAAACGCATAGTAATTAAGATTTGCGGTTCATTACAAACAAACTGGAAATTTTGAAATATTCTGTTTCTATAATTTGCCACAATTCTTCTAAATTTCGAATCTTGTGTTCTCTAACGTTTTGTTGCAAGACCTCCCATAAATTCTCTATAATATTCAGGCCAGGGGACCTTGCTGGCCAATTTGGAAGAAGAGCTATCCCCTCAAATTCCATGAACGCTTTTACTTCAGAAGAAGTATGACAAGCTGCATTGTCTTGTTGCAGGATTTGATAATCCTGCATTAGAGGCAATACTTTTTGTCGCAAAACATCAATATATTTCGGACTATTCATTGTTCCATCAAATATTTCAAGTGTTCTGAGACCATTATGCCAAATTTGCTCCGAAAACCATAATGGATTTTTGTTTTGAGGGTTCCCTCTGGCACAGGTATTTGCGGCTGTCGCGGAATTTGGCACCTTTTGGACGTTGAACAAAGTGGACACGACCGTTTTTGAGCTGTACACCACATTCATCACTGAATATGACCTTTTGCCAGTCAGCAATCGTGTTGTTTTTTAGGCTCTTACAAAATTTCAATCTTGCTACAATCTATAATTTTGTTGGAGTCGGTTTTCTAGAGCCCCTATTCCCGAATAATCCATATTTTCGTAGTATTCGAGGAATCCTGGAATCGCTGTATTTGTGCCCATCAGCCCGGTCTCGTTTTAGTTGTTTACTTGTGAGTTTTTGGCAATTAGTTGAAAGCCTTTTTAGTGTTTGTCGGGATTTTTCTGACGACTTTGAGGGCCTGCCAGGAGGTAATTTTCGCTCTATTGTGTCATCTTTTTTGTATACAGATATAATCGAGTGTACTGTATTTCTTAGCATTTGTAACTGTTCCGAAATTTTCATCTCTGACATTTTTTCGGGAAATTTCGAGATGACCAAATTTCGCGTTTGTGAGCTGTGCGTTTTTCTAGGCATACTTTCACAAATATCAGAAATATTGACTTAAAGTTCAGTTAGACCAAAAGGNTCTATATAATGCTATTTGTATGTAAATAATATCCGATGCTTTTAGTAGTCCGTGAATTGTGAAAATTGCATTGTCCAATACAGTAGATATAGTTCTGCAAAATCAACCAAAACTATAGAAATTTTTGTTCCAACTTTCCATTATNTTCGGGAAATTTCGAGATGACCAAATTTCGCGTTTGTGAGCTGTGCGTTTTTCTAGGCATACTTTCACAAATATCAGAAATATTGACTTAAAGTTCAGTTAGTCCAAAAGGCAATGACGTCTTGTTTCAAATGTGCTTTGGTTTTGACAGGTATCTAATTACATTTGTCAAAATGTTTGCATTGGCCTTTTAGATGTTAACTAATGCATATTCCAAAATGTCTTGAAGTTAGTCCAATGTATGAAATATTACATTCATCACAGCGGTATTTATACACTACAGAGGACTTAAGACATATTGGAGAATCCTCTTTGTTCTTGATTGAATATATATATATGTATATATATTCGTCATTTTAAAGTTGAGAAATTTTTTATTCATGTAGTCTTGCATACAGTAATGTGTAGCTAGAAAGGCAATACAAAGTTTGAAACACGATAATAAAACACAAAATAAACAAAAAATTGTTTTATGAAAACTGATAATATGTGGATAGATTAAAAAATTAAAAATCGAATTTTGATGACTTTTTCATTGTGAACTAACATTACAAATTAGTTTTACAAAATTAACATTACAAAATAGAATATTTAAGAATCACCAAATATAAATTTTTTGTGAACTTGATTTTATCGATTAAATTTTTCATGTAGACATATTGCTCATCAATTGAAGAAAGATAATTATTAGCTAGAATTGGGTTCAATGGATTTCTCATTACTAATCAGTCTTTACATAAATAAAAACTCACCTATAGTGCAGTTTTTGTTGTTGAGAATAAACCGATATTGGTTGTATCACGATCCAAATCATATACTGCTATGCCTTTTTCTTTCAATATTTATATTACGACATTATTGATTTCTCTAGATGAACATTAGTATCCACATTCTTAATGTTATATAGAATAGAATTTCTTATTAATTGTAGTACATTGGCATAATTAAACACCCCAACAAAAGCTGCTAATACTACACTTAACGCGTCAATAATAATATGAAGTACAAAAAATAACAAGTGAAAGCCGGAAGCTCCCATTCGAAGTAAATGACTAAAAAATAAATTGTGGTTGTTTTCATGTAAATTCATTTTGCCCTGAACGGCTTACCCTGCCCCACCTTGCCCCATGGGTCAACCCGCCCCACTTCCATCTCTGAATAATATTGCTTTGAGAAATGTTTGTATTTAAAACCTCCATAAGCTTATTGTAGTTTCTTCCTTAATGTTGTTCTTTGTAAAGTTCATTAATCCATAATCCAATTGGTAATATTCAGGTCCGCGCCCATCATATTGTTATGCAGAAAAGATATAATGCTCTGAGAAATGTTTGCAGTTAAAATCGCCGTAAGGTTGCTCTTGTAGGTTTCTTCCCAAAATAAATGTAATTTCCCACAAACATCACTCCATATCTAGATTCGTTGTCAAGACTTAGGTCCCTGTCACAGCGAAATAGTTCATAGCCATCTATGTCAGTTAACAGGCCTTAGAGATCCCTAAAATTGAGTTTTTTCCAATCTGGTATACTAGCTCAGTGTATGAAGCTAGTTTATTAGTGAGATTTTGGATATTAAGATAAACATATTTAATTGGGGCAACAGATGCACATATCATACCACAATAATTATCATGTGTAAATCTTAGACGTATTAGGCCCGGAGCTAGGCTTAATACATGCTTTGATTAAAAGAAGAAAAATTTGTGCACCTAATATACTGGAATATACAACAAATACGTAAAAGAATATAAATGAAAAATTAATTAATTAGGCTGCTTTTTTATGAAATTTTAAACTATGGACTTTTACCTTTAGCATATACTGGAAAAGTTGCATTTTTGGAAAGATTACTTAATAAAAGATTAAAAATAAAATTGTGCATCGATTAAGTTTAGAAATATGATACAATGAACATATTACTATCTTATCAGAAAAATTGCTTTGAATTTGCATTGTTTTTCTTCTGGCAGTTTTGATATAATTGCAATTAATTTATTGCATATCTTATATTAATACTGTCACAAGAACTTGCGATAGGTCTAAGTGTTACTTCTGATTTATGGAATTCAGACCAGTTGACTTGCATTAAATTGCTTTTCATAAACTATTTAAAATGTGTCTAAAATCTACAATTGCATATTGTGACAAGCAAGCGTAGTTATCAAGAGTTTAGATAATTGCCAAAAAACTGTCCGATGAAGTAATAATGCATGTTATTATAAGAAAACGTAGTATAACAATTTACTTAAAAATTCATTAATAGAAAATACTTGAATCACCAAAAGCAATGCAATGGAAACAAGAGCAATATGGTAATAAAAAATTAAGTAGCAAAATGTTATCATAAAAATGGAATGCAGCAAAACGGTGAAAATATTTCGCAAATGAAAATCAACTGGCAATTCGACAGGACGGACACCCATTTTCTTCGCTTGATTACTATCAAACGCAGCCAGTGCAATTTCCTTTCTGTTGAAAGAGTCTGTTAAAAAACTTTGTACATATTCCTCAGTTACATCAACGTCTGAATCTATAGTGTGCTCTTCCAAAATGTAATTAAAAGATCTAGGAAGTGGCCCATGTATAATCCCATACCACACTGAATTACGAAATGAACACGATTGGAATTCATCGCAAGCAAATGTCATGTCGATGATAACTGATAGCATACCAAGAGCACGCATTTCGTTGATCAGTGTAAAAAGGCCAAACGTACGCGGTTGCAGGCAATGGGTGTATGGTGGTAAATTATTAGCCGCTTCCCAACGTTTACTTTTGGCGAGAGTATCAGCAAACCATAAAATACCTTCGGGACACAAGCCTATGCAACATGATTGATTGTTGTCTTTAAGCCATTTGAGCTTAGTTCTAAACAAATCAAATAACAATGTGTAGAATTGGTTTAATAAATTGTATTATTTAACTCGCATATACATGGCCTTAATTATTCGTTGTTCTCATAGAAAGCAGTTAATTATACCCGTTAATATAATCTCCAAACAAATTGTGAAAAATAACTGGTAAATTATAAAAAAGAAAACATCCTGTATTATCATCGCTTAAAAAAGCTGTAAATGGATCAGGAAATTTAGACCCGAAACAACCTAACCCAAAAGCACCTTATTAATTTTGACGCAACTCAACTCACATTCTATTCAGGTTGAAATGTGCCTGACCCAAGCCAAAGTTATGCAAAAATGCAACACAAATATGATCCAACTACAATTCACTACTTCTAAAGTGTTTTGCTTCAAGACCAATGTATATATTAACAAAGTTGAAAAGAATCGCATATCAATGAATTAAAAAATATATATAAATAATACTAAAAAGTTAATGTTTTTACACTAAAATCTAAAAATCTCATCACAATATACAACTCTTCAGCCAGCGTGTATGCAATTACCACCCACATTACTTTGAAACATTGACATAATCTATATATATATATATATATATATATATATATTTAATTTTTTTAAAATATGTTTCTATATTTTACCCAAATCAACTCAAACCAAAAATTTAGCAAGAAATATGAACCAACTCATGACCTACAGCCCTGTCACTTAAAGTGGTTTTCTTTCGATAGTTGAGAGTGCTACATTCATGGATAATTTAATATTCTTTGTAAGAGAAATATTCATCTAGCATTGGTATCTTCTCGAATTATTGAGAAAATCTATGTGTAAATTAGAGATGAGTGCGATGCGGTGTAGCGCGGTAACACTGTACATGTACACAATTGTGGTGGTTAGCGGTAGAATTAAAACAGCTTGCGGTGGCATAAAAGACATACAGATAACGTGTTTTGTTTTAACATTTAAAATCTCTACTAGGTATTTCTAAAAAAACTAAGAGATTTCACATACAAAATATTAAAAGTAATTTTTAAATTTCATGGAAAATTTCATATACCCTAATATAATTGAACGAAATGACAAAATACCTAAGAAATTGTCCTTAAACTTTTCCACGAATGATGCGTATCCTTAAAAAACAATTCCGAAATATTTATCTTTTCCTACGAAAATAAAAATAGGTTATTTTCTCACAAGCAATAAATTTTTGCAACAATTGAAAGAATATACTATCAGTTGAAATACAATACCATACGTTTAATAAGCAGATTTTTAAAACATTTTATTAGGGGATTATGACCTCATGAATAGACAAGTAAAGTCTAAATAGGAAAGCTCAACTTTTGATTAATAATCATAAGTTTAATAGCGAGAGCACATCTCCTCCTCAGGTCTAATAGGGTTAAAAAAGTTGAAGCATTATCCAATATTTGGGAATTAAAATCAAAAAATTGTCACCGTAATATTTTGCGAAAGATAACATGGCAGCCGTCCATTTTTGAAGAATATAAAAAAGTATGTGAAGATAACTATAAGTATACATTCGAAAAAATAATCGTTTGAATATTTCAATTCATATTTAAATTTTTTGTGCAAAGCTTAAATGTGAGTAATGTTAAATTTTCTAAGCCATGTAACTTTCTACATGTATTATCAAGAACAAATTGAAATCATTTTTGAAATAGGCCTACCAGTTCATATTTACTGGTGATATTCGTTTATTACAAATTTACTTTACGAACTAAGGTGAAAATGCAAATAAATTTATTGATATATGCGACGCACTCATAAATGTCAAACAGCTTTCTTGTTTTACTGATGCGTAAACAAAAGCGACTTAACCGTTGACCAGTGTAAATTTCAAAATGCACTTATAGGTGTATCGGGTAAATTGTCCAATTCACTATTATCTACCCAACATTTTAATTTAGCCTTAAGTTGCCTATGTCTTTTATACAGGACAAACTGCTTTGCGAATTTTCAAGCAATTTTTTATAACCTATTTCAAAATTTGGAAATCCTGGGATATGACCACAACAAATATATATATATATATATGTACAAAATTGTATTGTTGAGCCTGAAGTACTATTTTTACTGAAAATTGCATTATTTTAAAAAGAGTTTTAAATTCTGAAAGTTCAGAGACGTTTGTCGCAAATCGTAAATGTCAAGCTAAAAAATTTATAACGTGCGGTATTTATGAAAATACACCGATTTCGTTCATTGAATATGAATTATGACATTTCAATTTGGATTCAAAATCTAAAAGAATCAAAAGCAAAGTAACCAATACCAGATATTCAGTGCACATATTGAAAAAAAACACATTTTTAACAATGCAAACACCTAGCGCTCTCAAACAGGAAAACACGTTGAAAAATTTTTATAAATATATAACGACGAATAATTACACCTTTTTACCTTCAAATTAATCTATGTCAAGCTCAAATTTATCCAAGACAATTTTAAATGAATTTAAGACACATTAAAATTAATCTGCATCAAATTCAAATTAATCCAATATCACTATGGGGTGATTCCATGCAAAATATGTAACATGTTTTACACAAATATTGTTGAAAAATATTTTTGTGTTTTTTATTGCAAGGAGTTTACATTTGGTTTCGAAATGTCTTAACATGTGTATTACAGAGCATTGTGGAAGTTCCAGAAGAGGGGTCGTACGCAGATTCGGCAATATCCGCTAAGAAAGTCAAAAGTCGACAAGCCTAGAATGGATTCCTAGTACTTCCAACATAGCAGAGCGTTTATTCAGTCAAGCAGGCCTTATTCTGTGTGATAGTAGAATAAAAACTTCTACCAATGAATGCCGAATCTCAACTATTTTTGTGTGTAAATAAACGTTTCTGGGATTTGAAATTGATTAATTCACTTTTCAAGTAGTGAAATATATTTTTCTCTGAGCACAATGTATGCAATATATTTAAATTATTTAATTCAGAAGTTTCACAATAAAATATATTTACTTCCATTAACAATTTATTTAAATATATTTTTTTACACCCCTGGTCACGATCGTCAACACTATATTACGTTCTGCGATTAATTGCAATATAGAATATGTAATGCATAAAAATTTCAAGCTTAGAGCACATTGGTTTTGTCACGAACATTGATGTAATATTCAAAATATTTGTTCACCTAAACTTGTAAAAACAACTGAATATAAAATTGTGAAAGTTAACATAAAAATTAAAAACGTCTTGCCGTATCTCTTTTACATCATGCGACTTCCCTGAAGTTACGAACATGTAGCCACAAATATTGGCGATTGGACCAATAGCCAAGGCCGAGTTAATTGCAGGCTTGGAAATAAAACTATATCGTTGGTATCCAGCTTCCAACTTAATAATCATTTGTATTAAAAACCAATCCATTTGTGATCGGTGATTAGCGAGAACAATTGGCCATTTACCATGCGTCAAACAATTAATGTCCCCTGATTTTTTAAAATTTGGTCTTACCAAGAGCATATAAAATGAGGTAGCAAAGGCATAAAAGAGCAAATAGATCATGTTTACTAACCAACATCTAAACCGTTTGGATAGAAAGCCAAAAATACAGAGAAATGGAGTAGATAGCAACAGTATTAACATTCCATCGATTCCAACCAGAAGATGTGATAGAAATCGAACAATTAAATACATCGATTTCTAAAACAAAATTTGCAAATAAACAAATATAAGTCAATCAAGAAAAACGTCTGCAAAAAGTGATCAAAAGTGACTTTAAGTTATTTTAAAAAAGGTGACGAAAAGCTACCAAAAGTGACTAGTCACTTAAAAGTGCCCAAGTGACAAACTTGAATTAATATGAATCTGCCATCTTTAATGATTGTTATAGTTAATAAAGGAAAGTTAATGTTTGTGTATTACACTAGCATCTTATTCTAATACTTCCACACCCCAGAGCGCAATGAATAATAAATCTACAATAGTGATTGCAATATTTCTAAAAACTTTTAAAAACAAATGTTGACTTTAAAATGAATAAAACTACTCTGACTATAATCTGCAATCCTGGGTTAATTATCTTTTCTTACAAAAATCGATAAGAAATTGAACTCCAGAGAACTGTCGCCTTCAACTTCCTTAACGACATATAGCTTAGGACAAATTCCCTCAAGCTATAAGTACATTAAAAGTGTTTTTAATGATTTCCAACTTTAATTTGAAGTTTATGATAAAATGTTTTGATATATTTATACAAGTGAAAAAATGAAAAACTTTTTATTTAAAATGTAAGGAATAAAATAAAAAGTCAACTTCATATATAACAATGAAAATTTATAATATATCATTGTTAAAACAACAAAAAATCTCTCTGAAGCTCGCTGAAAACCGAAAATAGAAAAGATTTTAGAAATTCCTAACCAGAATGTGAAAGTTAATCTAATAAAATTGAGAAAACATATATAAATGAGAAAAGTAGAATTTGTCTATAAACTTTGATTCGTTAACTTTAAATCACTGTCCTAAAATTGGTTCAAGCATTAATAATGTACACGTATGATACAGCAATAAAATATTGAAAATTTCAATTTTCATGACATAATTCAATTCGACTTTCAATTTCATTGGGAAAATTATCAGTTCTTTAATCAACTCTATATTTTTCAACAAGTTGTTAACCGTTCTACACGCAGATTTCCTTGAACATATGCACACTGGTACTTTAATATAAATTTTGAAAATAGCCTAACTATATGCACGAACCAAGTGGCAAATTCAATTCCGATTTCTTTTTTCACTTTAATAATTTTGAAAAAAATAAATGAAAATTGCAATTGAAAAAACGAAAATGAACAATTTTTCATTATAGTTTTTCGCATGATTCGCAAAATGAAAAATAAAATTGAAACCGAAAAATGAACAACGAAAATGAAAAACGAAACATTTCAATCCCGTTTTCATTTTTCATTTGATTATTTTGAAAACCAAGTTAAACAATTAATTGAAAAAGCAAAATTAAAATATAAAATGAAACATTTTTGAATATCGTTTTGGTTATTATTCTTGTGTAAAAATGGCGGTTCACGATCAGTCAAAATGGATAGTGTTTTGCATTCTTGTGTATGTCGCAGGAATGAGAAAATTTAATACGAATAACAATTTACATACCCATCTTACGAGTAGTCAAGGCAACTGTGGTTAAAGAAACTCAAATAATGTTTAACATTATAAAGGGGGTGCCACACGATGGGCTTTTGCGCTAGCTTAAAACACTTAAATGCACTCCGTGTAGCATCTGTTCCCGCGTGAGATAGTTGCAAGATAATTACTCGCGGAGCATGTGCTGGGGCATGAGTTCATCGTGTGGCATGCCAAAGAGCACTTAACATAGTTCATTTGCCTCGGGACAAAGCCCATCGTGTGGCACACCCTTAATTGGTGTAACATCAAAGATTTATCTAACCAAAATTAACGATTATTTAAGCTAAAACAGAAGGAAATTCAAAGTAAAATAATTTAGATTTCATGAAAAAAGCAATCATGTGACGCGAAAATGTACACAATTACAAGTAGTTTCTCCTTTACTGTCAGGGTAATAAAAAGAAAAATGGCCTCGAATTCTGAAAAAAACTAATCGTGAGATGCCAACTATGTTGTTGTTTTTGAACTACTATAGGTTCTCTCAATATTTAGAGTAGGCGGCTGGATGGTGCTTGTGTACCAAAGAGAATTTATGCCTGGAAATATAAACTTGTTTTTCTACATTATAGCAATAATGGATTTTGCCATTTCTTACATCTATATTTGAAAGGTCTCACACATTATTGACTTGAAGCGGTAGTAAGCTTTTGTTTATATTAAAGTTTCATTAAAAAAATTTGCGCATTTATTTTAATAAAACATTTGATTTTACATAATTAAAATTGTAATTTATATATATATATATAATCTTGCATTAATATAATGAGCTTAATGGAATCTTACAACATTATTTGAAGCAGTTTTACAATTGGAAATCCGATATCCTCGAAATGATCATTCAATTATACAAATTAATGAAATTGATATTGAATGGATTTTAAGAATTTTAGAAATTTTGTTGTAATATTACTATAGTTATTCAAATTCGCAGGCAGTTTTGATTGTCCATTCTTGATATAACCCGTTTCACTCTGAAGATATACTTCCAAGTGAAGCGGCTCTCTGTTTTCTTGATAAATTTGGTATTATTTCTAATTTATTATTATACAATTGTGAAATTATATCATCATAAATAATTATGTTAAGTAAACGAAACGTTGCCCTGTATTACCTGAGGAAATTCAAAATCGAGCCATTTGTTTCAAACAATCTAAAAGAAAATTTCAATTTTTTTTACCATTTAAAATAAATCAACTTCATCCTATAATCTTCTAATTTTTATTATTAAGCGTCATTTTCATATCATTGGTGAACATCTACTATTCGTATTTAACCAATGCATTATTGATAATGAATTCCGGAATATATTTAAGAAATCTGACATAAGCACTATATATAAAAAGGCGACCGTCTAAATGCACAAAAGTATAGGCCCATCTGCATTGGCCATCCAACAATTTGAAAAATTATTAAAAAATCAAATATATGCATATTTGATATCTGAAAATGGTCGTAATGGTTATCGCACTCAAGATGCAATATTATCAATATCAGAACCCTAAAAAATGTAGTTGTGTTGCACTCCTTGATTTGAGCAAAGCTCAATGACTTTTGAAAGACAAATTAATATATTATAACTTTGATAACAAATCTGTTAACTTAATAATGACTTTCCTTAAAAATCGACAGCAAAGAGTTATACTTAATGGTAAAAAATAAATATATATATTATAACGGACCGTGGGGTTCCACAGGCTACAGTTTTCGGAACTACTCTATTTGCAATCTATGTTAATGACATAACTCAACAGCTAAAAAAAATATTTCTCAAATAATCAATTGAAAGTAAATATTGAAATACACAATTTATAATATTCTCCCCTAAGACAAACAGAAATCTCACAAAGAACATAGAACTTCAATTAAATAAGGTACCAATAAAGCAAAGTGAATCTATTAACTACTTACTTTCGAACAATTCTTCATGGCTAAAATTAAAAAAATGACTTCTGGAGTTAGGTATCTTTATCATCTTAAAAATATTTCAAATACGTGCCACAGATAATTAATAAATGCACTCTGCCTTTCACACTTTTAATATTGCTAATTCCTCTGCAAATATTAATTCAAAACATCGCATCCTCCTGTCTAAAACTTTCAATTGGTCCCTTAAGATACTCAATTTTGCACAAAAACATGACAATGTATCCGATTACCGATTTAAATAGAAAATATTATCTCCTTATTATCAAATTCAAATGCATATGTTATCAATATTATTTAAATTCAAATTTGGTAAAGCCGCAATTTCGTTTTTAGAACGTTCTCAAACATTTTTATGTTTGGATAAATATTCTAATAGTTTTCACCACACAGCTACTAAATTATGGAATAACTTAGAGAAATTAAATTTGAAAAAAATACAAAAAATTCAAAAAGAAATTGCGAACATTCCTCTTTAATAGACAACGCCTACTTATACACTACATTCATTTGAAAATTTTGTATAAAATGCAAATACACACACATTTTATTATATATATTTAAATATATTTGTAAATAGATTATTGTAGTTCATAGTTTTTTGTACAAGTTTCTTGTAGCAATAAATTGCTTTTGAATCTTTATACTGATCTTTTCTTTTAACTAACCTAAATTCGAAACATCGTGTGCTTTTATCGAAGACATTTAATTGGTGTATACTACTACTACTACTACTATAAGACTTATACTCTGAGAGAATTGAACAATGTGGAGTTACAAAAAAAGAGTTGTCAGGATCGATGTTAAATATTCCGCGCGTTCTTGTGGTAAAGTAAGATTTCATATTTCTACTGAACATAGCCAAACTCCAAGAGAAGTCGATCACCTTCATGCAAGAAATTGTGGTCTGATTGGAAATTCCTGGTTCTTTTTATATTGAACAAATGACGGGGGACAGATCTGGTGTAAATGGTTCTTTGATTAAAGCCGAAGTACTCGCCGGGATTGACATCAGTTTGGCGATTTATGATTTTCCACAGCAGAATCGTTTCATTGACAATGAGCTGGTAACATATTGGTAAAATTCCCAGGGATAATAAATTTTCGGTATAACTGACATCCTTTGTGATCCAAGAAAGCGCACGTTTCTGAAACAGTTCCAGTTTGTAGAGATAGACGCGACAAGGAAACCAACAGGGAGATGCGTAAAGAACAACAGATAATATAAAGGATAGATAGAGTGCAAGCTTAGTACTGATAGAAGTACAGAGAGGAATGGAAATGCGGATAAATTGGAGAATGCGTGATCCAGTGCAGAGATATGAGAGTCCCATAACATAAAAACTCTAAACTTTGCACAAAAACATGACTAAGCATCAGTATATCGTAATAAATATAAAATATCTCCGTTTTACCAAATTCATCTGCATATGCTATCTATCATATTTAAATTCTAATCTCTACAAACATCTCTCCTTTTCCCTAATGACTATATTAAATTAAATGAGCGATCACAAAAAGTTTTGTTTTTAGATAAAAATTCTAATGGCTTTCATCACACATCAATTAAATTGTGGAATAATTTAGATTATGAAACGCGAATAGAAAAAAACTATGTAAAGCTTTGAAAAAAATTGGAACAGTTTCTTTTAATAAAACAATATACATTAGGGGACTGTAATACACTCCATGCATTTGAAACATACATCCAACATTGAGCACCTACACAAACATTGAATATATTATTATATATTGTACATATTAATTTGTAGTTAATTATTTGTTTATATTTTATTCTTTTGTCATGTTAGTTTGTAATATTTTTTGTATACATACTCTTTAGGATTAGTTAAATTTGCGTAAGACATTGTAGAATTATATATCACAAGATTATGCAATATTTTTCTATTTTCAATAGTTTCATATATCAATCAAATAAATTAACACAAAATGTCATAACAAATTTGTTTCATAAAATTTTGTATATTACACATTCTCATTGATTGATATTGATGAAACATTAACAAATCTATTCAAAAACGGTAATATTGTACTGTCCTTTAATGTTTGTCGCTATTACAACAGCATTCCAATTTTTACTAATTATGCTAAATTCCAAACACGCAAAGATTGAAGACAAGGAGATGGCATCTCAAACAACTTGCTACATGTCGAACAATTGCAGTATGTGAAAATAATATGTGGATAATCAACAAAGTGAACAAACTATGCTTTTGCCAAAATCGATCAATTATAACTACAAGCAATGCGGGCATTTCATCGAAAAAACAAACTGAAATTTTGTTTAAATTTGATCCGACTATTTGAACAAACATAATGCCTAAGATGAAACCACTCAAAGCATAAAATCTAAGATAAAAAACCACTCACCAAACGATTGACCAATCAGCGATCTCAAATGCTGACTTATGTCGATTGGAAGATATTTGAATTATGACTAGTCTATTGTAATCAATCACATGGAATGTACAAACCTTATGTCAGTCTATAATTTCACCCATGCACCTAATCAGAACTATTTTCACCTATCGACAATTATCGACAAATATTTTTTGTGAAACACCTTAAATCGGTGAAATTTCACAGACATGTAGATTATTCCCGAAATGAGAATATCATAACACGTAGGTATATCACGTTAGTGTGCCTTACGAAGACCTTAGTTAACGTATGTAATAACTGCCTGTTGTTCCGATTAGTTCTCTTCCTCGTCCTTCTCGTAAAGCTCACATCTATATCGGTCGTTTTGCTAATTCTGTTTCTGCTTCTGATGTTGCTGATCACCTCCGTTGCGCCGGTCTCCAATTTGATTACGTCCTTCCCATTCCACCACGTACGGATTCTCCATTCGCCTCCTTCCACATTGTCTGTAATCAAGAGTCTCATCTTGCGCTCATGGATCCTGAAGTGTAGTCAGATGGCCTCCCCGATGCTGAGCGCAAATCTTTTGGCCTTCGTCCCAGTCGTCGTGATGCTTCTGGTGGTGATTGACTACCTGCACCTCCTAGCTTGGAGCTTACCCCTAATACCAACTCTGGTTTCTCATTTTTGCTCGCCAATGCTCACAGTCTTTCTCATTAAACCGTCGTCTCTTGCAGTCTCCTGTTGACTTCATTTTCATTACTGAAACCTGGCTTGATCCTTCTGTTGCTGACAGTGTTGTTTTTCCTAACTCCGCACTTAAAGTTCTCTGCCGCATGGATCGCTCTAGTGGTCTTCACGGTGGTGTTCTGATTGCCTCTCATCGCCCTAACCTTGACATCCACCTCTTTGAGCCTTTTTCCTTTGATTTCTGTTGCGGTTGTGCTGTTGTTCTCAGTGATAACATTATTTCTCTTCTCTGTGTTTACAACCCTCCTTCCAGCAGGCCTTTTCGTATTCCCCTTGCTGATATTTCACCCATCCTTAAGTACTTTCATGATCAGTCTATCATTCTCCCTCGTCAACTTGGATTTCCCACTCCTCCTCATTTCCTCATCTGGGGTGGCTTCAACCTTCCTAATGTTTGTTGGACTCTAATGAAGCCTAAGAATCCGCTGTTCTCGAACTTTTTGATTCCTACTCTATTGAACAACTGGTATTTTCTCCTACTTCCCACTTCTCCCTCTTTGACTTGGTTTTGTGCTTTCACCCTAATCGTATTTTTGACACCTCCGTGTTCCCTGTTCCGGTTAAACTGTCTGATGACTCATTTGTTCACTTCAGCCTGTCTATCAATTCTATTACCCCATCTGCTTGTCCTGCCACTCCTCAATATTCTCGATCTAAAAGTGACTTTGTATCTCTAAATGCTGCTCTCTCTTCTTCATTCAACATTTTTAATGACTCTTTCTCTTCTGATGACTGGTACACCTTCCTTCACCAAGTTATTTCATCATTTGTTCCTCATCATCGGAAAAAGCGTATTTCTCTCCCTTTCTATTTCTCATCCCTTACTGTACACTCTTTGAATAATCTTTGAATAAACTCGAATCTTTGAAACACCATTAGAGTCCTTCCGATTCTTCGAAACTCTCTTCTCTCACAGAAGACGTCATCAACTTAATGGAACTCAACAAAATCTGTTGCCCAGCTACTCATCTGGATCTGTTCAAGACTCTTATGCTTTCTTGCGTTCGCTTCCCTGCATTCCAAACCTGACCTCCCCAGCTTGAATTGGAACCATTTTTCTGCTCACTCGGATCTCCTTAATGCCTATTCCTCCTGGAATTTTTCTGATCCTGTATCACTCTGTCCTGGTCCTCCTGCCACCTTCCCACTAAATCGCTTATGATATTTCCCTCATGCTTAAGTCCTGCAAGTTGTCTGGTCCTTCCTATCCTGATGGCGTCCCATCCTTTGTAATCCACGAAACTTCAACTCTTTCCATTCATTTAAAGCATCTCTTCTCCTAAATTTGGTCCACTAAGCGTTTTCCGCCTTGCTGGAAAACATCTTGGATATTTTCACTGTTAAAATCCAACCAGCTTCCCTCCTCTCAAGTCACTTCTTATCGTCCTATAGCTATGTGTTCCCTAAAATTCGCCACCGCTTCTCAGCATGGCAACCTTCCGGGTCGTTCTACCATCATTAACTTGCTCACTTTGATTGAAAACTGCTATTTCTACTCTGATCATAATGATCCTGGTTGCATTATCTTTCTTGACATTTCGAAAGCTTTTGATCGGCTCCCTCATTGTATCCTTCTTGAATTAAGTTTATTTGGCTTTGATGCTGATTTCATGGAACTCGTTCAGTCTTACCTGTCCAATCGTCGTCTATTTCTTCCCCTTCTCTTGTCTCTAGTGGTATTCCTCAAGGTTCCGTGTTTGCTGTTCTCTTATTCCTTGTTGCTATCAACTTTGGCAGTTGTTTTGCCTCCAATATTACCTCTGATCTTGAGCTTTTGTCTACTTGGTCTTCCGTTAACCATCTTCATTTTAGCCCAATCAAGACATGTGATTTTTTTCTGTATCTCCGCCTTCTGACCTTCTCTTCCTGTGAACGTTTCCCATTATCACACTCATTTTGAAGTTCAACTTGCTGATAACTTAAATTGGTCTTGTCATGTGTCCTTACGTTTCCACAAAGCTAATTCCTCACTCTTTGCCATCTTCCGCAATTTTCCCTTTAATTCCACGGCTGCTGTAAAACTCTCTTTGTTCAAGTCCATTCCTTGCACCATTCTTTTCTATGCTTCTCCCAAGAAACATCGCACCGTTCACTCGTTTTTCAATCGTGCTTGTACTGCTGCTAATTACAACTTGACTCTCAACCCTCGAACAGCAATTGATTTCTTTTCTCCGCCGCCGAGCTTCAAGAAATCTTTGATGTCTTTCCTCTTTGCTGAGAGCTTCTCCAACTTCGCCTACTCTTCCATCTGCTCCTACTTTATCTCCTGTGACAGTCCTCGCTGCCGTAAAACTTGACTTGTTTGTATTTTTTTTGTAGTGTATACCTTCAGCGGCTAAATAAAGTCATTCATTATTATATAAAAGTTATCAAAAAAATTATTCAACTACATACATGTGGCCTGATACTACTACTTTTTAAAATGATTTATTCATCATCATCTATAAACTACAAATATTGTACAAATATCGCAACCACCATGTTAAAATTAAAGGAGTACTGTTTCATTACTCCTTGGAAATTGTAAAAGATTGAAAATTTAATGGTATTTCATTGAAATTTGCTGCATACCTATTTTTTAGAATATTAACTTTAGTGAATTTTTTAATGAGATTATTAAATTTTATTGACTTCATGATATAAAATTCACTGTAGAAATTGACATGCCTAATTAATTATGACATATAAATGTGCACGAGTGAATTTAATAACGAAATACTTGGGAAGTAACGTGCTTATTAGAGCAATGCGAGAGTTAAACCGATGAAGTTTGTTAATTTTATCATTTAAAAAATCTGCGAAGTTAAAGTTATCATTGAATTTTGCACACGGTAAACAGCTTTATTTGAATTAGGAATAGAAGCATTGTTAGATTTAATAAAGAATTGGTAGAAAATAGAGCGCAACGTAACGAGCTGCGTTTTCTTGATATTCAAATGCAGTTTGTACTCTAATACTATTAAATTAATGAGAAAGTAATTTTGTATAAATAAGCAATATATATATATATATATATATAATATATAAAATTGCGAAGATTGTCTGTTACCAACATAATAGCAAGATGTTCTGAAGGAATTGTCATCAAAACATTTCTTGATCTGGCGTATCAAATCATTCTTATCGAATAACCAGTTTGGCTTTCGAAAGAACGGTTCGACCACAGCAGCTGGCATCGAAATTCTCAGCGATGTACATCACATGTTACAGCGATTTGATTATGTGCGGCTGGTAGTTTTAGATGTCAAAAGCATTTGACACGGTTGCTCATAGCAGTATTGTTTCTGGTTTGAGGAATTTTAACCCACATTGTAAATTGGGTAATAAGCTTTCTGGAGGATAGAAAGCACTTTAAGGTGACGAAAGAAGGTAGCTCTACTGTTCTAATAACTAATCAAGGTGTCCCACAAGGGACTGTTGGTAAGGTGACGAAAGAAGGTAGCTCTACTGTTCTAATAACTAATCAAGGTGTCCCACTTATTATAACATATCTGTCAATAATGTTACAGTTGAAGTTGAGCCTGTTCATACTACAGTATTTGCTGATGATAACACTGAGGTCATTGCTGGAAACTTATGACGTGATAATAGTGCTAGTATAGTAATTTCGGATATTCGAAGGCAATTTGAGGCTAAAAATCTGCTATTGAATGTAACGAAGTCCAAAGAAATATTGATTAATAATTGCCTGAACAAATTGCCAGTTCCAGAAATTGATGGTGTGGAGCGTGTTTTTCATGTGATGATTCTAGGCATTGAATTTTATACTAGAACTTAATTATACGATTATATTTTGTTATTTTTTAGTTAAAGATAATTATTATTAAATGACTTCGTGGTTTTATTTGCTATATTCCTAAAATATATACCGCGTGCTATCGCGTGTTACCGCGTGCTACAGATATGCTGAATTATGACAAGGTATCGGTCTATATCGATTATATTTTAAACTTTTTGAGTATTTTATTGTATTTCCTATCGTTTTTACACTAAATTATTGTTTATTTAGTCCGCGTGTCGCTATTCTATAAGTTCGCCATATTTATAATTTTTTATTTTATAATAGCGCGAATTTCTGTAGATATACACCGATATCTTAGCAAAATAAAGAAAAGTCGAGCGTTCTCGCAAACTGGGACCACTTAAAAAATTTTTTAGATAGTTTTTATGCTGATGTCAAATATATAACTCTTTTTTTGTCAAAATCATTATTTAAAAAGCCGTTTTCTTTAAAGAGTAAACTGAGTTTCAAACGCTTTGACGATCTCTTGATCTTGAGTCTTGACTTAGAAATGCTTATTATATAACTTCATCCAAAAACAAATTAGACATAATTTGATTGGCTAAACCGCTAAAATACAGAAAAAGGGTTTACCTCAAAAATGTCAA
>CABFPE010000131.1:756659-783755 GCA_900660155.1 Hofstenia miamia | reverse complement strand
ATATATATATATATATATATATATATATATAGGGGAAAAATATGTAACTGTTAAATGATAAATTAGGACTGTGTTGAAGAATCAGAAGATGCACAGCAAAGTTGTGAAGAAAATGCTGAAGTGCAAAACACTGATAAACAAGCGGAAGTCACTGAAGCTTCTCAAAGTGAAGACGCTCCTATCGTAATTCAGGAAGAACCCGAAGCAGTTGTTGACGATGAAAACACGAATGCCGATGCTAATGAAACCGTGGAAACTATAGATTCTCAAGAAGATGAATCAGAAGGTTACTAATTTTTTATTCAGTACTGAGAGTAAGTTCTTATTAGATAATAAGGTGTATCTGGCTCCAAAGCGAAAAACGTTGAAGTTCACATCGCAGTTGATAGCGGATGTTAAACAGGCATTTATTGATGCCGGATTTACAGTAAGCGATGTGAAGTCCCGTAAAAAAAGGTTGTTTTTAAATTCAGTTTTCCATTAATTTAAGTAATTTAGTTATAGTCATGCTTTTCTTCAGTTAAGTTCACCAGAAGAAGTTGACAAATTAATATCAGAATTTGACGATAAATTGGTTGCAGGCATTATTTTAACTGTAAAAAGAAAAATTTCTCGAAGTAAGTTTCTGTTATTGCACAGTATATGTTATTCCAATTTCTTAAGGTGACACATGTGATTTGTTAATTCGACCATCAAATACAAATATTAAAATGGATGAAGAGTTCTTGAGGGAAATCAGTGATGAAGTTAAAGATCATGTCCATGTTTTAAATTCTGCGTGCAGTAGAGATTTCAAGTAAGTTTCTTTCAAATATTTTTGCATTAACGTTATTTCAAGTTTTGTAAAATTTTGATTCAATGGTTTTGTAAATGTTAAGTTTATCGATAATAGTTTATTTTAGAAATGGTGTATTTTCACTTTCTTCCATTGAAGATGCAAATAAAATTGTTGATTTATTCGACTACAAAGTTATTGGGGATATAGAAATTCGTGCTGTAAAAAGCGCGGATGAAGAAGAGGATGCAGAACCATTCGTTTTCTGTGTTGTTCGTTCTGGAAGTGGAACATTTACTCCTTCCTTAATGAGTTCAGTACAAGAGCTCTTCGACAAAGACGAAATTGCAGTCAAAAAGACAAACACGGCTTCAAAATTAAAGTATTATTTCATAAGCGCTCTTCAATAGATATATGAGCTGTACAATCTTATAATATTTTCATAGATGTTAGAATGTTAAATGCATTGTAAAGTAAATGAGCATATCGGCAAATTTTTATTGTATAGAGGACTAGATAGAAAATTCAAAAAATAAGCTGTGTATACAGCAAATCGTCGCTCACTTGCATTTCCGCATCGCGCCCAATATCCTGCATTGGTTTTCGCTACCATTTTTCGTTCATTAAATTTTGGCAAACAAAATTTTAATTTTAAGACGGGTGGATGCGTTCCTTATTTGAAAGTAGTCCTTCAGTAAATTTTGAAGAAATGAACCTTAAAAATCATAGCATTTTTCGATAGTAACTCATATAATATAGCTTTTAACGGGCCTTTTCACATTTACTATATATATGTATTGCTTTTAAAACGCAAATGTACATTGTTATAAACTTAAATAGAATCTACGACAAAACAATTTGGCTCCTTGTTTATTTGTGATTAGTAATTTGCATTCCATTTATATTGAAATTGCGTAGGTACGCGTTCTTCTTCACAAATACTTGGGAAGACGCCATGAAGTTTGTGCAAAATCGCGATGCTGTAACAATCAACGGCGTTCCTCTTCATTTCGAAAAGGGTCATCCCAAAACAAGAGTTACAACAATATTCAGGGGCGGCAAAAGCCGCGGATTTTCACAGCGGGGTGGTAATACCGGTTTTGTTCCGCGACCTCCCTTTCGCGCAAATTATCATATGGGTGGTCCATCACATCCTGGCGGATATTACCCAGGTAGAGGTGGTGCTTATGGTGGATTTCATGCAAGACCAGGTAATATTGTGCTTTACAATTAAATATCACAATTTTATTCATTTACACTTTCAGCCAAGACAATGTCTCGCAAGCTTCGTAGAAAATTTGATTAGTAGCTAATTTTATAGAGAATGAACTTAGTGGTACCGAATTGTACATCGCAATAAAATATGAATAATTTAAACAAAATGTTCGAGCATCTCCCAATGTGTTATTTCTTTCAACTTTTAATATTTGGTTTTAGTATTGTATATACATCTTCATGTGCTACTGTAAATTAACATTAGAGGTGTGCACCCGAATGAAAACTTAGCTTTCATTACCTTCACCGCATCACGCACACATCTGATTAGGATAGTATGTGATATATATATAAATTTGATCATTGTTCATACTTTTTGGTATTTACAATATATTTGAATAGAAAAAGCTTTCGACCACATCTTATTTAATTTTCATTTATTTCAGTTTTATGTCACCAATGAATATCGATTTTGTCCTAAGTTTAAGTACTAATGAATTGTTCGTTGACATATAACTATTAATACATTAATGATTTTTGAAATCAAGTGTACGACATTGATTGTAATTGTATAATTAGTTTTGCTATTGCCATTTTAACTTGTACTTTTTAAAAATTTATTTTGTCCGTTTATTAAAGAAAAATTGTTATTTGTTAGAGCGAGCTTATGGTGTTCCCACGGATAGCGCGCGATATATTCTAGAAAAGTATTAAAGCCAGTGTGACTTATTAAAGGTTTAAACAATTGAGTTACAAGTTTGGTGAATCTCCTTGAAAAAATCTACAAATGCATCTCACCACCATTGTTTTTATTAATTTTACAAAAATTTACTTATCAAAATTATTGTGTACGCCACTGATTATATAATAACAATACAATTGATCAAATTTCTTTTAGATAATATTTGTTTCTATTATTTCTCTTTTTATAAATTCGCTTTATCCATTAAATAACTTATGATGCTTTTTGTTAATCGTGATTTATTGAAATATAAAGTGCATTATTCCTGGAGGTTTATGCAAATGGTAAAATTTAAATAACAACTAAATTCATTAATATTGTATTTTTCTTTTAAAGAAGTTAGCCCCCTCACCCTGAAGTTAGATTTTTTAAAGTAAGCATTTATTAAAAGTAATTTTGAATTATAATGATTGATCATAGTAATCTTCTTCAAATTTTTTTAAAAACATTTTTGTTGCCATTTAAACCAAAATATAAAGGATCTTTTATTTCTAACTTGTGTATGAGCAAAAATGATATCACTACAGATTAAATAGGAATCTAGCCATCTACTCTCAGAAAGTTTTTACAACAAAAGTAAAGTTCTGATTATATGTGGATGTATTTTCATGCATAAGTATTTCGTTACTCATTAAATATTCTTATACTCTAAAACTCAAGAAATGAAAAAAGCCAATGAAAATTTCTCTGAAGTGAAATAGAACAACTATTTCTATACTTACACCAAATTTGAATATTATGTCATCTCCTACTAGGAGAATTTTTTGATTTCATAACAGAATCGTAACAAAAAATGAAAACATGTGAAATTTGGTAATAATGATAACACTGTAAAATGTCAATATTCTTTTCATGTTTCATTGCTTTTTGGTTTGTGTTCGATTTTTCCAACTTTTTTATTGTACTTTATTCTAAAATCATTGTTGAAAAATATGGCGAAAATTATTTTTTCTCTTGCTAACCAAGCGTATGCATATGCCTAAAATAACCTTTAGTGTGACTTCTGATTTAAATTTATCTTTTTATGTAATTTCATAGAAGTATTTAAAGAACAAATACTGTCGCCATGAAAATCAATTACTGAAAGTTATTTTACCGTTATTTGTTTACATAGTAATTCATTGAATAGTAAATATTAGCTTGCTGAGAATGACCAATTTTCTATTTTATTTGGTTTTTGCACGCCCACGTTATGCGAGGAAATACAAAATACAAGCGCGATATTACAAGCATTCTGTGGGAGCGCACCTTAAGCTTCTTTACGTTTATAATTTTGACTTATATTTAGATTTTTATGAATGTTCGATGTTTTTTTTAAAATATATTTAAAATACTTTTTATACTTGATTCACATCAATATTTATCTTAATAAGATATAGTACTGTTTCTCAGGAACTGGAACAATACATTGTATCACTGTCTTTATCATACTGACATCCTCTGTCAATTTTCTGCTGGAGCCCTGGCGAAATTTAAATGGGTGATGGAATGCTGATTATAATTTTTATAATCTCGAGTCAGTTAATATTGATCATTAATCTTTTCAACAATACTATTCACGAAAATCCGTTTAACATTTTAAGTATGCAATCGTTGTTTATTGTAAATTACATCCTTTATAGCCTACTTTTATATATTCAGCCTTTTAAGAATCGAATATTCAGGATAATCTATTTATAAGATTTCTAATATGTTTCTACTCCTGAATAAAAAAAATGCATACGCAATTACTTTAATTTGTTAGAGTATCGCTTAAAATGTTTGTTCTATTTCTTGCTTTATGCATTTTTTGCGTTTTTTGAAAATTTTTTCTCGAAAAATCGAAAATTGATAATTTTTTTATATATATATATATATTTATATACAGGGTGTACAAGAAGTGACTACGTTTCAATTTTGGCTTAAAGTAAAAATTCGAGTTATATTTGTAGAGAAATTTATTTAAGAAAAAACATTATGAATTATAACTACTAGTTCTTTACGAATAACACATTAGTCCGTTAGAAATCATAAGGATCTAGTTGAAGTCCAATTTTGGATGTGCTATGAATTGCTTGCTTAAATCCTGCTTGATCTGTTGGATTGGTATGTAAGACATTCTGATTTATATTTCCCCACAAAGCATTGTCAGGCGAAGTGGGGTCGGGACTTTGTCAGGCCATGGAATCAACCGATATTGCTCAATTCATCTGTTAGGAAAGTTGTCATTAAAATATTATCGAGTTCTTATAGCGGTGTACATGGGAGCGCCATCTTGTTGCAAATAACATATTTGCATCAGATCTCGTCTCTGCAGCTCAACTAAATTCATTTCCAAATATTTGAATGTAGCGATCAACATCTATTAGACTATCAATTAGAAATGGACCAATGAGGTGTTCTTCCAACATGGTAGCATAAATCATGACATTTGTTGACTTGATTAAAAAAATGTAGATTTCCATGGCTCCACATAACAATTTTGCTAGTATTTGTATTAGCATTCATCCGAGAAAAACATCGACGACTTGTGTTTCTGCTGTGGTTTTTCATGGAAATCGATTGACAGCATTCAACACGATTCTGATGATCATCAGCTTTTGGAAACTGCATTTTGTGGGATTAAAGGTTTAAACTTCAGATCGTTTAATGTCGAGCTCAGGCGATTATCTCCTGACAGATGCATTAGTATTTTCGGTCATTTTTTACCCACATCTTCAACTGCATCGCCTAGGTTTTGGGTCTCCCACTTCTTTCGCGGTCGCAATGTGGCTGTTCCAATCGACTTTGATGTCCATTGTTTGATAGCACGTGTCGCTAATGGTTTACGTCATACGTTTCATAGAATGTCGTCGCAAAAATACGAAATTCAATTTTATACTCACTAATATCTGTCTAAATCATCAGTCAACTAACATTGAAATTGCAAACTGCTGTGTCGTACAATATATGCAAACCACACTGAACACAGTTAACAGAAAGTGTGACGATATCTGCTAATCGACATTAGCTCTCTGAAAATGAAACCTTTGCGTTCAATTTTGAAACGTATTAAATTCTTGGACACCCTGTATATTGCTTGCAAATGTTGTATAATCTATTTGCAGATTTTCTATTTTAGCTTTCCCAAGAAGATCAATTCCTTATTGATTAATGTTTTCACATTTCAGCACTATGTGCTCACATTGCATACTATTGCAGATTGAATTTGCTTAGGCCTCATGTTTAACATATGATGCAATCTGCTATGATTTTGAAATTCATATACAACATAAAATTATATATATCGATCGAGGCATTTTGCTAATGCACTAAATAGAAATATTAAATTAAAATTTGGCTGTATTGGTGCTAAAGAACTCCATGTTGGCAGCCAGGAATGTCGGTAAGTTATTTTACTGCCATTTCTACTCCATTATGTTTAATCCTTGGTTTACCGGCGTTATTTGCGTCGTTTTTTTCGTACGTTTAAAGCAACTGAAATTTTAAGGACATTCTTCAGAAGAATAACGTAATATTGAATGTTCTGTGAAGATGTATTTTGGACTTATGAAGAGTAACATTTTCACATTTAGAGCAAATCGTTTGCTTATGCAACTGGATTAAAATTACAAAATTTAATTAATTGTTGGAGAAATTACGCCATCGAACCCTTCATTAGATTATTTCACTTATAGTTTTTGTGAAGTGAATTATCTACCACTAAAGCAGCGTACTTCTGAAATTACTATCCCATTAACATACATTGGAAGCTGTCCTATCCCAAATAGTAAAATACCTTCAACAGAAACGTACTCATTCGCTTATTCCATTGCTTGCATATGGAGACATTTAATACAACAAACATTAATCTTGGAAGGAATTCACTATCAGTGTTTTCAATGTCTGCACAATGCCTTTCATTGGCCTTAGTTATTTATATATTGCAACTTTTTGTAATTATAATTCCTAATATGCTAACGACCATGCTTTATTATTGACTTATTTTCCATTGAGTCGGAAGCTTATAATCGTTGTTAATCATAGTGTGACCTCTTTAGCAATACGATTATTCTTAATTCCATATTTGCTTATGCCGTTCAAATAACTAATTTGGCAAACATTTATCAAATGTTTTCCTATTAATTTAGTTTTTTTTGGGGTCGGATTGTTCAGCAAAACATTGTATGTCATTATAGAATGCTGATTTGTATAGTTTATGTCGATTCAAGTTTGTTAATAGTTATATCCTTGAATATCGAATTGCATTTAATATCTCTTTCCTTTGTTTATGGATCAAAGCATATTGGCTCCATATTTTTCACACCATATATCAGAATTTTGTCATGTCCAACTTCGTAGTACTCAAATGATTCCCATCTTATCCTCAGTAAGTTATTGAAGAGTTGGGCTCATACTTTTTGTATAGATATGAATCATATTTTCGGTACCTAATTATTACCAAAAAGTGTATACATTTTAATGTATATATAAATACATGTATATACAAATACTTCCCACTTTTTATTTTTCTATAAATTCACATAAAATATTTCTTCCATATAGATTCCTTAAATTTTGTAGAATAGTGTCTTCTACTTTTAAAATTATAATTTCCAGGATCCCACAATACCTGAAAATATTGCAAATGTTTTTTAAAATGAAATACGAGTATCTCTCTAAATAGTATGGACTTTTTGCAGTTGATTTTCGAAAAGTGCACTATACAGTAAGAGATGGTTGTATTATGTGATTAATTATTGATTGTTAATTTACATGTAGGAATTATTCCGTATTTTTGTATTTCCAAACTGATTTTTTAAAAACCTTTAGATATGCAATATTGTTTAAATTGAAGTGATTGTATATGTAGGATTTTACCATTTTGAGCAACGTTCAGTTCATTTTTCAGATTGCTCCTTACAATATTTAATTTTGTCAAGAAAATTTCTATTCAAAATTTTTAATTCTATGATTTTGAACAGATATGTGATCATATACAAACGATTTAGACAATAATTTCTTTGCCTAAATCCATCTTTACATTATTATCAATTCATTGCCTATATTTTATTTGTAAACTACAGATTACATTCAAATATTTTTAAGCAACTGCATAATCCATATTCAACTTTTGCATGCTTTTATATAATGAAGTAAGAAATTTATACTATGAAATTTTCAATGTTTTCTTTAACGTGTTTTAAATTCTTAGTAACTTTAAAAAAAAGTTATAATTGCTTTCTGCAGTGAAAAAGGTAAACCAAGGCAGTTAATTAATTGTTGCCTCTGTCAAATTTGTGTTGTATAGAATTGTTTAATATTTTTGTAAAAAATCTGAAAAATTCTTTTAAGTTTTCAATTTAGCATATGGCAGTGGTGGATTTTATGGGCCTCCTCGTCGTCCTCCAATGAGATGTAAGTTTTGACATTTTTTTTACTAAAACTAATCACTATTTTAGATTAACTTTTGTTCATGCCTTTTATTTCTTGTGTGTAAGTATATGTTTATAGATGAACATGCCTGCCTAAAATATATTCGTTTTGATACTTGTTTATTTCAAATTGTATACATTGAATAAATAGCTTATGTAGTCATATTTTAGCATGCCACTTGAATCTATTTTCAGTGTTTATTCAATTGGAAATATTATTTCTATTGTTTTTAAGTAAGTTCCTTCTTAAGAGAGCAACCAAAACTCAATAATGTCAATTTTTGGATGTAGGATAGATCTCAAATTAAGGTAGAACTGTTGATATTAATGAAGTTTTTAGATCAATATTCAGTTTTTTTGTGCTACAGCCATAAGTCAATTGAAAAATTTTGAATTTATTTCTGCTGTGCTTCTGTAAAGTTAAATCGCATGTGAATGCAAATGTGCAATTGGCCTACACTGTTAAATTGATGCTCAATTAATCATGTCATTCATACTGTAGCAAAACTGCTACATTGCTTTCTTTTCTTTGTGGCAGAATTGGAACAAGCTGAAAATTTAATTACTGTTATGCAATATATGTGCATACAATTCGCCTAATTGAATTTCAAATTTTATCTTCATTTTGCTAAAAAACTATTTTAATGTACTTTTTTCATGTTTGACTTTAAGGCACTTTCACAAATCTTTACATATACTGTCTTGTTTTTATAAATATTACTGTTGAGTCATATGTTTTGCAGGTAGGCGCGTATGGACTGTTCTTCCTCTAGGGACTTTGCACTTTAAATATGTCGTAATTTGCGCAACTTGAAATCATTTTCATCAATCCACAATTTTTTTGACAAAAATTGACTAAAAACTAAGATAATGTATTGCTTAATACATATGAAAAAATATATTCATAGTTATCAATAAAAAATGAAGTTCCTTTGCTATAAACATTTCCAAAGCTGTGAAAAAAATTGTTCAAAAATAACTGTTGAACATTCGGTTTGATTTGAATGCAAATGTTGATAAGCATTTTTACAAATTATCGTGGATTTTAATTAGCTTGACTTAAAAGAAGTGACATTTGTACCTAATAAAATGCTCTGGACTATTTTTGATATTACCATACTAAATAATTGCAAAATTCGGTTTTCAGATTTAAACAAATTTGCTATAGTTTGCCCAAAAAATTGAATTTGACGTGTCCTAATCATTAGCAATATTCTAACATTTGAATTGATATACAGTATATTTCCCAAAAATAGTTTAATTTGAATAACAACATAGATATACATACAATGCCCATTGCAATTTTTATTTTCATATAGCTGCTATAATTTGGTTTGTTTAGCAAAGGGCACATAGGTAAATAAAAGGACGGTCTCCCTTTCCAGAAAACCTGATTACTCCACAGGTCAATATTACTTCATTGATTAGGTGAAATTGAATATTTACGTGGTATATATGTAAAGCGCATTAATAATAGGTAGTAACCAAGCTGTTTCACATTCATAAATTGGGTTAATAAGAATGAAATAGCTCCCAAAATGACATTTAGTTTGTGTGTGAATAGACGCCAAATGAGAAAAGGAGTTGAAAAGTCAACCAAACCACTCCTTGGATCCATCTTGTACTTCAATTTTACTAAAATCCGATTCAATTGCAATCGTACTTTAACTAGGTCAAATTTATAATTAATTTGCAAGGCGGATAATTGTATTCATGCTTCAGATGATTGAATGCACACTTAGGATATTTGGACGAAAAACTGTATTATAAGTTTCCAATTTCGATGTTATATATATATATATATATATATATATATACATACATACATACACACACATATTTATATACACTTATATATATATATATATATATATATATATTTATATATATATATATATATATATATATATATATGTATATACATACACTTATATATATATAACGTCTATAAGTTTTTCCATTTTTTAATGAATATAAATGGTGGTGAACGTTTCAGTTGGCTTAGTTAATGTCTGTATAATAGTGATCCTCCCAATGCTTAAAATTTTTCCACAGAAATTATGATGTGTCAAATTTGCCCCGAAACATATACATTGAATTTTCTGCATTAATAGACGGCATTTAAGGAAATGCTTAGAATATACTTTATAGCTACTCTTAGTTTAACCTTTGCATTAACCACTACAGAAATTGAAAAAATCATGTACGTGTATTCTGCTAAACTGCAGTATTTGTTTACAAGCAATAGATACACAATGAATTGTTTTGATAGCAAGTTCTTTACATACTCAATTTTGAAAAAAATTAGTATTTTTTGTCATTGTAGTTCGGACCCAGATAATATCTTCGACATTTTATGTAACGTTTGATTCAATTTGCTGTCTGCTTATAAACGGGATACCACATTTTGAATGGATGTCATTAGAGCCACCCAATTGTGATTATTTGTCTTAAAAATTGTTGTTCTGACTTATGGAAAAATTTAATTTATCACTATTTATCAGCACAGTAATTAAAGTGGATGATATAGTATTTCCTCAAGTTTTCAGGCAGAAAGTTGCATTCTTTGTACAATTTCTTCAGAAGAAAAAAGCTTCTTTCAAATTTTAATTGTACTGGTGCATGATTGTAATTTTGCAAATATGAGTGGACTGATATCTGGAATAGTACAATTGTTTTGCTCAACTCTTCATTGGATAATTTCGCAAAGTCCACATTGATCTTTGAAGTCAAAACATCTCAAGTCATTGTACGCTTGGATTCTATGTTGTCAATTAGTTCCAAAGGGCCATTATACACCAGGTAATCTTTGTCAATACCATTTCTAGATATATGATTCTGACTCCTGTTTTGACATGATCTATTAATTCCCCATCAACTGGCAATGACAGTATTATACATACGATTTCTGGTAAATAATAGTTGTAGTTTCCAATCCCCTTCTCTCATCTTGTAATCATATGTGGACTACCAATTTCATGAAGCAAATGTCTACATAAGGTGTTCAACATAGCCTTCAAGTGGCTACCAGCTTATCAACATTCTTGTAGTTCCTTGAGTAAAAGTTCTTCAGACATTTACCAGCAGCTACCATATCTGCAGCAGTGTCAGAGTGGCAAAAGAAAATTGCTATCCTAATTTTTTTCAAAGCGTCATCAACTTTCTGGAAAACAATTGCATGATTTGACAGGCCATCTATCTTTACACACACACTAGTGCAAATATAGACTCTGGAGCTGCAATATCATCTCTAGGAAGTTTAAAATACTTGCAACTATTTATTTTAGATTCAACAATTACAAAGAAGACTTTTGGGCAGTAATTTTAAAGTTATTGGAATTTTTTAAGCAGGCCAGTAAATTGTTGACTGGGCTGTTAAATCTCTCCTTTATGAACATGTATAAAAATGTTTTTCATTGAAATTATTTCGGTTTTTAACACTAATTATTATCCATTTCAAAAGTATTTCCTAGTCAAATATTTATGTTGAGACGTATTGAATGAATAAATTTCAATTTACCTCTCCCTGATGCATCATTGTATGTGGTAGTAATGTACTATAAATTGTTTTAAAATTTTTAATATTTTACAAAACATACATTCAATGTTACATAATGAAGAAAAAAGTTAGTCTCAATTGCATATTAATGCTACCAAAACTCAATTCCATATTATAGAATCAAAAGCTAATTCTAACAATTATCCTGAAAAAGTGTTTAATGACACACATAGAACAGGTAGACAATATTGAATAATTTGGAATTACAGTAAATTTGACTCATTACTACTTGCAAAAGCAATAATATATTTTCATTAAAAGAATAATTACAATTACTGCTACCTACTAAAAGTAAAAATCGGTTCTTGTGTGCTATAAGTTTAAATCATGTTTATTTTGGAAATGTATATGGGTATGAATGAAAATCTCCCAACAGTTAAAATGATCAATGAAGTTAGCAACAAACAATTAATGGTAGTAATATTGAATACGAAAATGTGATGACGAATTGGATGCCTCAATGTCTCATACATGTAAATGTATTGACAACATTGTAGTGGATTGTGAACAATATTAGCCTTTAGGATACGATAAATTTTCGTAATCTCTTTAAAATTGCATACTTAAATACACGAATTTGAAATATCAAACCTGTTATTTGCAAATAATGAATAAGAGGTTCATTACTAGCAATATCTCAATATAATTGTAATGACCTACCTAGAGAAGCAAAACAATTGAATATATATATATATATATATATTATATACTTAAAAACATTGTCTATTTCTATTATTCTGATAATGAAATAATATATTTCAAATGAGGGAGCTCAAATTAAACCGAGATATTTTTGACAAAACAAAATTTACATGACGATCTATATTTTACAAAATCGTATGGTAAATTTAGGCAAACAAACCAGCATGCTTATGTAACGGAAGTTTTTGTGTTTGCTATCAAGAAGGAGAATGTTCAATTCAGTACGCAGTGCTGTTTGTGAGTTGGCCAGTTTCTTGACAACATTAAAAGAAATTTAACTGTGAAGACTGTATTTCCAGCATAAAAATTCAAGCCTGGGCAAGAGTTCACAAGCTGATTAAATAAATATCAAATGATGTTTCCTTTTAAAGAAAAGTTTATATGATTTGAACTATAATTGTCATTACTAAATATTTATTGTACATGTATAGATTTGTTATTAAATGTTGATTTAACAATAAAAAGTCAAGGAAGAAAACAATTTCTTCTATTTTGTAAATTGAAATGCGTTATAAAACAACTTGAAAGCAAATGTAAGAGAAATCTAGTACTGGACATAAGCTATTTTTGCCAATTTTTATGACAGGTCAATTTTTCGTGTTGCTGAATAGAGATCAGATAGTGAACTATAAATTATTTTATTTTACAAGTATATTTCAATTTTGTGTTTGTGGTAACGATAATTTATCCCAAATACTCGAGTAGTTTGCGCGCATCGTGGGCAACACAGTGCCCCATTGAAATAGTAATTTATCTAAAGGCTGTGAAATTTGTGATTTGTTTATGTATGTGTTTTTATATTTAATGACACTATTTAGATAAATTTGCAGTTATTTAATTGTAAAGATTTACCTTAATAAATATATTTATTGTAATTCTTATTTAGGGAATTGTTTTTGAGTTTGTTGAAAATGGATATAGTAGTGCAATCTAGTTTACCTTTAAATTTACAAATAATTATAAATGGTCAAATCAGATAAAAGCTAAGATTTAGTAATTCAAATGGCTCATCAAATCAACTTGAGAAGCAGTCCGAGGATTTTAAGATAATGAAAAATATCTGAAATAACCATGTACATTTTAATGCCAACTAATGAAGTTCATGAAATACTCACCCTAAATTATGTGAGCGCATCTAGAAATGAATCCTTTAAGAACCTCAATTCTTTTATTAGAAAAATCCTTTGATGAATGGTATTATGCAGGCAACAAAACTGGTGCTTTGAATTGCCCAAAATAAATTGATATTATATTCTTGTTAATCTAGAGCAGTAGTGACAACGCGCAGGACGGATCAGGCCCAGCTATATCAGCGGTTGGAAAGTCTTTTAAGAAATAGTACTTGGAATTTTATTATTCACCTTTTACAAATGAGATCAAACACAATTTGGCCTTCGAGATTCCACTTGAAAACAATCTGGCCCGGCAGATTTCACACTGACATCACTGCTCTAGGGCGCTTATTTCTTTAATGTAAAATTTGATATTTTGACTAAAACTATGAAATTTGGACATTATTTTCACCTAATGATAGTAGTAAAACAATTTCAAACAGAGTTAGTATTGCCTAAAACGAGTTATAAAAATTGTTTACATGCGACAAAAATAATGCGTAAGGTTTTCACTAAGAAAATTAAGATCATTTCTTAAAAGTTTCTACCTCAGCGAATCCTGTTAAATTGGGCTTGGTTAGTTTCAATTTTTGTGTATTCAGTTCAGCTCCCCAATAGAACTTTTCAATAAAACTTGAATGAACTCAAAAAGCTCTTTGAAAATTTTGTTCTCAGAATTTTTTGCATAGTTCTTCCTGTCATTTTATTTTCATTTAAGTGTTAGACTATAAGAAACTATATAATACCATTAGAAACATCAGCAAGATCAACAATGTGCAATTTGAGGGCTAAAATGTAATTTCACATGAAAAAGACTCATTGTATGGCCAATGCGGTGCTTAAGCTTGACTTTGCCTTATTACAGGTTTTGTTCAAGAATGACATGAGAACATCTAGTGTCATTTTAACACAAATTTTGATAAATATTTTCACTAAAAATGACCGATTATAACCTTCGACCTTAGAATGAAATTGACCTAATGTAATATTTTAAGCTTTTTGCATTTACAACCTTACTAATCTGCAAAATTCGTTTTTTAAATTCGGAGTGAATTTTACAATTTTAAAAAGAACAATTCAATACATATAAAATTAGCATTACAATGATTATTTTTACGGTGATCGATACTGAAAAACTTGTACAATGGTTACGATGCTGAGGATAACACTATTTAATGAGTTTGTGTTCCAGATGTCAGTTAGATATGAAATGCTTAAACCCTAAGCACCATATTTCGTTAATAGAATTGTAGTATTTCCTCGCTGTAAAATTACTGACAATTTTTTTGAAAATAAACAGCATTTTAACTATATTGACTTTATGCTCCCTATCGATCACAAACAAATTGTTTTTGGTATCAAAATTTACACTATTTTACGACTGGCTCAATTGACAACGTGTTCCACAAAAACCGTTTTTAATCCTCGGTTATTTTAGTGAATTCATGATTCCGTTGATGGCTCCTCTGGCTTAAATCCACCTGAATTATCATGTTCAGATGGTAAAAGATCTGACAGAATGACTGGCTCCAGGGAAGTGATGTCTAGTTCTTCTATGGGATGTAACTCCAGATAATGCTCTCGGCCAATGCAGAGTTAATAATTATGCTTACTACAATGTTGCAGAAGTTGTTGAGCAAGCTAATCGACACGGGCTATGAATCTTTCATGTTTTTTAAGATGCTTGCCCTGAATATCCGTGAGTGCAGCAAGAAGGCCTATTGTCAACCACTTCCTGTTTAAAGAAATGCAGTGGTGACACTTAAGCAGCAAATAGTGCTGGTGCCATTGGCACTGCTGGATCAAAAAAGCAGTTGAACGAAATCATCTGCATTAGTCGCCTTTTCTCTGCCACGGTCATTACTTCTATATGTGTTTCACTAAGCTTTTTGTTTCTGTTGCTGTTAAGATCTGCATTTTAAGGAAGCTGTTCTAAAATGTGTGGCAAGTTGAAATGCACTCAGCTTTTAATAAATTTGTTATAATTTAGTTGTGAAAAGCATTGTAATGTTAAATTTATATTTAATTACTTTTGTTATTAAAAAATTGTAAATTTATTGATTTATATTAGTAGATATATCCAAGTGAAGACCGTTCCACTTTTCTTCTGATTTGTTGAGAAGGGACTGTTTGTTCCACTTTTTTCTGATTGGGCAAGAGAGGACATTTGACCCCTGCCAGCTTGTAGATATTGACGGGGGGATGTTGTAGTAACATCATGGAAATTGCACAGTCATTCTGTGTTGATTCACAAACATGTGCATTACTAGTTTTATGATATTTACAAGGGACCAATTTTGTTTGCATGTTTTGTTTTACCTTGTTTGCACACATATGTTTTTTGTTAATATACATGACATTGTTAACTGACTAATTGTATTGTGATAATACACTACTGGGTAATGAAATTCAATTCATATTACATTTTGCAAAAATGAATAATTCTGTTGCATAAAAAATTCAATGCGTTCCTAATGAATAATAATCACTGTAATTTAACTTGTTTTGTTTAGGAATCTATACATTACATGCAATGGGTTACATTTCGTTTTTCAAATTTCATGCATTTAATTTGTTTTTGGCTAATCTACAAAATACAAAACGGAAAAAAAGTTCGCCATACTTAAACATTACAGTTAAAATCTGTCACAAAAAAGCGTTCATCACATTTGTTAACAATTGATTGACAGGTGATATTTGATTAGTCATAGTCCCCGTGATTAATTCATGAATAATGAGGGCGTGTGGTCAAAAAAGATGAGAATATTCACACATTACATAATCAACCTATGAATAATATTAGAGTGTATGTGTTAGAAAATTTGTTATATATGATAGCAATCTTAATGAATAATTTGTACTGGCATTATATCTCATTATTAATAGATGGTTGCATTGAATCAAACCAAGTCTATGACATATATTATTTAAAGAAATATTTGTCATGTATACACATAGTTTACATAAGCATATAGTAAAGGTCTTAACAATTACCATGTTTGCAAAAATTTCCTAAGTATTGTTAAGAAATTAGTTGGTTTGTATGGAAATTGATTGATATTTTAAAACATGGAGGAATATTTGTTTCAAGAAAAAATACAAGTATCATTAAAATACATAATTTTATAATTATTTGCTTTTGGAACTGATAAATAAGTGTGTGAACAGTGTATTAGAAAAAATAACACAATACAAAACACAATTTACAAGTTAAAAGGAGTTTAGATGGTCGGATACACTTTCATCTTTCATTCCTGATGCCACAATATGTCAGCTCCAGTATATTATTTTGATTGGCTTAGACGTTAAAGCTCTCCAATAAATGAATGATAATTTTAACTCATCATTCTTTTGCCTATTTACAATGGCAAGGAAAGATGTGAATGCCAAACAGGTTCAAAAATCTACAAGCAGGGCATGTGGATATTTACAAAAGGCAACAGAAAAAACAGCAAAAGACCTGCATCTAAGGTGAAATGTTAGTTAAAGACTGATAAGAAATTATCATGCCCCATAGTATTTCAGAAAAAGCCCGTGTGCAATACACATCCCTTTGAGTTGCCACTTAGTGAACGGTTTACAATTCACAATGTGTATGAAACTCAAAGTAGTCTTGAGGGAAAAATTATTTTGCAAAATTGAAATGGCTTTTTCCTTCCCAAAGGCAATGCACATCAAGCTGGGGCAGTTTAAAATGTTAATTGGACTTAAAGTCCTTTGATGCTTGAATAAACCTTTGAAATGTTTTAGTTGTAAGCCAAATACTGTTTTAAAATTTAGCATTTAATTTTACTTTGTAAATACATAATAATTTTCAGATTTATTTTTCTCCTTGCATATATTTTACATAAGTTATCAATTTATAGCTAGAACCATGAAAAATAACACAGTTTTACAAAAAAATATACATTATATCAGGTAGGTTGGACTTGAACTAACAACTCAAGCCAAAGCAAATGAAATATCATTTTTTAATGTACTTCAATCTTAGGAAAATATGCATAATTTCAACAAAGCTCATTAGTGGGCAGAAATGTTGAAATTTCCATTGTTTTAACTAGAACAAAGTGTTTTTAATGCAATAGTCAGTCTTTGTTGAAGTTGGGTTTCTTCTTTACTGGGATAAGGTATTTTTATTTTTTAAAATGTGAAATTCTCTTTTCTGTGAAGCTTATACAATTGATGAAATTATGTAGTCTTGTTTAATGCATTAGAATCTTCTAGAACATATGAAAAAGAAGAAGAAGAAAAATCTATATTCAGAAATTGTTTTAACAATAAATAGAAATACTGATAACAAATTCTTTGTATAGATATATTTTATAGTAATGACTAGTTATTCAAACACCTTCTCCATGTAGAAGAGTGGGATTCGAAAATTGTTTATGCTTTCAATTAATGCTAACATCATTAGTTGTGAAGAGTGAGAGTTGAGGTCACAAAATAACATAATTTCTGATTCACAAATATTGACAAAGGTTTGCAACGCCAACTAGCGGTGATGTAGTTACTGACTCATTTTTTAATGTTTGCAATATTTATAGGGCCATTTTTACAATGATTCATAAACATGTACTTGCTATAGTGACTCACTAATTTATGGGGCCAACTTAGTTTGCCTTGTTTGCACACATTTTTGTTAATATACATGACATTGTTAGCTGGGTTTTTACATCAGGCTTTATGATAATACATTGCTCACTAATGATATCCTTAAAAATTCTAATCTATTTCTTCTATACATTACATTCAAAGGGTTATATTTCGTTTTCTAAATATGCTGCTATTTCATTGTAAAAATTCCATACGTTTAATTTGTTTTTCAATAATACAAAACGGATAAAAATATTCACTATACTTTACAGGCATATCATATATAGACTTACATGATAAAGCCAATTTCGCTTTCTAAAAAATTATACATGTGATGCTATTAGTAAGATTTATACACATACATGCTGCTTACATTCTTACACTATTATTATATTAGTTTTATACAATGGTTTCTCTTTGCATTTATTTTTGGTTTATGAGGATCTTCGGGTTGTACACGTTTGTAGACTGTTACATCTTTTGTCAACTTTGCACGTTTTTCAGTTTATTTATTTTATGACTCTTGCATGGCTGTATACATTACATGGGTTTTTTGCTTTTGTAACTTTAATACATTAATGTCTGAATTATATGCTATTAACTAGCTTTGTTTACCTATTTACAAAGATTTTACCCTTACAATGTACTGAATAATCTGGATAACAAGTTTGGGCGTCGTGATTTCCCATGTCAACTATGAAAAATAAATGGTGATACTTCTGTGAAATTTTCCTAGATGTGATGAAGTTCTGCACAACAACTTGGTCTGCACAAAAAACAGCTTCATATACAATACGTTTTGTTTCACATGTAATTCCTAAGCACAGTGAATATTTATTCCATTTTTTATTTGGTTATTGGTGAAAATGAACTTGCCTTTGTCATGTATATCAGACATTTCAATTTTTATTGATTTATCAATGGTATATTTCATATGCTTTGCATATATTTCTATCTTGTTTTGAAAATGTGCGTCTATTTCACGCAACTATAGTGTTTAAGTTTAGCAAAACATTTCACCACTTTGGGTTTGGATATCATTTGAAACAAGTTTTGTTTCTATCAATTATATTCCTTGTTGCCTGATTAAACATTGTTACACGAAACATAGTTTAAGAACTTCATCACTCAGAGTTGTTGTGTAATGTACACAAAATTGCTAAAGAAATTGTTGTTTTCCACCTCTTGCATATTTGTTTTGATCAATATTAACGCGGTTAGAAACACGCTCTAATGCAAATAACACCTCATTTTTCATTTGAAATATTTGGGTTTTGGATCTATGAATTTTTTTCCTTAAAACATGGCGTTGCATGTTTAAACAGTTCCAACAAACACGCCCTAAGTGAAATTTGTCATCAAAAATATCAGTTTTTCTAAATCCTAAGAATAAAAAATTCTCACTTTGGTCTGAACACATTGTCAAAAAAATTAATTTGCTCAATTTAGTTTTGTCAAAAATATTTCGTTGCTAGATGGCGTCCAATAGAATTGCTTCATTTCCATATGGCAAATAGCCGCAGGTGTTACGAGGACTCAGGGTGTCCCAATGGTGAGGGGTCTTTAACTACTTATATGGCCTAACAAGTTGCCGTTTACCAAAAACAAATATGAGGCCTATTTTTAAAACATTTTATTGTTGATAAAGCCATGTGAAAATCTGCTGTAATATGAATAAATACTACAAATTTTAATGCAACAACATTTTAATTGAAAAATTTTTTGAGGCTAACATTTTTGATATCATAGCTCTTAGATTTAACAAAATTTTTGAAGAAGATTTTAATAACAGCAGGTAAAAAATTTTGTTTTTAATGACTGTGCTTTGAGCATATAAAATCAGCATCATTGCCTAATTCATTAAGTAAAAATAAAGACAATGATCTTGTATTTAAAAGTGATTTTTTTATTATATCAATGAATGTGTGCAATATTGTGAATAATTCCTTAACATAGTGATACAAATAAAAAGGAAATTTTAAGTCAACCATTGTCCATTAACTCTGTTAAATCAGTAATGTATTCTTCAAGCTTATTGTCTTCTGCTGATAAATTAATTTTACAAGAACCACATTCTTCATTTTTGTATATTTGTTTAAGTAAATAACCACATATATAATAAATGACATTCCTAGCATCTAATGAAAAATTAAAATTCAAAATGTCATCCCATTTATCTTTAATTTCTTTTTTGACTTCTAATAATGATAGAGTATTTGTATTCCTTTTTTCAAACTCTAGTGAAACTTTCTTATTTAAAAGAGTTTTTAGTGAAGATACTTTGTTTGATGAACAGAATTCTCAATAACCAATTGAAAAACCACCACCACTCATGCTTCACATTTTGGAAAAGTACAGTTCTAAAGGAGATGTGCTAAATTTCCCAAGAAGAACAAATATGAATTATTCATTATTCAGCAAGTCTTTAGAAATAAGTGCTAAGCAATGAGCAGTTCTCATTAGAGCCTTTGAAGTTTGTTTAGAAATTACAAATTGACCACCATATATTAATAGCTCTTTAGAATATAGCAACAATTTGTGAATTGGGAATGTATTTTATGATGCCTGCAATTGTTGTTTCATGGAAAAGGTTCAATGCCAATTTATGTTGTGTTTTCTGTCACCAGGATGTAAAGTTTGAAAACAGAATTTTCCAATTTTTCTTTTTCATAGATTTTATTAAAGTATTCCCAACAAATAATATCATCTTCAAATTGAATTTGATATGGTTCAAAACAAAACTTTGGAAAAATGAATTTTTTTGAATTAAAATGATTGTTTCTAATATTTTTAAGCATATGCACATAGTCATATAAAAGGTAAACTCTACCATAACTTGAAAATTTAACACATATTTGGTTAATAATATCATCCATTTGCCAAGTGTTAGGTTGAATATTGCTTAAAAATACAACTATTAATAAAATACAAGAGTTAGGAACCAGAAATATTAAAAACATATGAAATATTGCAAATTAGTAAAAACAATGCAGGCAAAAACATTAAATTCACGGATTAAAGGTGTACCAATGTTTCTATGTGTAGATGTATTTTTGATATCAAACTGAACCCTCAGATTTACATGTATTTTAAAATTGAAATCAATGCAAAGTATCAGCTCACCAGATGCAAACAATTCAGTTAATATATTTCAACCAACTTTTTTCTTTTAGATTATTGACTATGACTTTAAGATAATATGTGAATTTGACAGGTTAAATTAGCAATTATTGACTTAGACAAGTATTATTTAATGACATGTTACACAAGTTAACAAAAAAGCATAAAATTGCCTAAAGACACTTCAATTATTGAATGAAATAGGAAACTTTATAAGTGTTCAGAAATAAATTCACCTAAGCACTGCTATGCAAATCTTGAGTGTTGAAAAGAAAACCAAATTTAATTGCATATTTGGTAAAATTCAACAATAAACACATCTGTATAATAAAAAACATTGAAATCAAAGCATCCATTTAATAGCTGAGTATAAAACATGGATAGATATTGATCATACCTCATTATAATTCACCAGAATAATTACAATTTTGATCTATTCTTTAATGTGTTATAAAAGAAAGGGGTTGTCTAATATGAAGCATAATCAATTATAATTTATTTAAAATGCATAATTGAAGCATTACTACAACAAACAACTATTTACACTTTATAAACTACCCATTTCACCTCTCTTTAAAAATACAATATTATTTCATTATTTATTGGTTGAATATTTCTTCTTGATTTTCTTTTTGCATTAGCTAATTCACCATTTCCATTTTCATTCTTGAGCCATTTGTTTAGTGATTATAATCTCCATGGAAACTAGAACATGTTGTTTTTGACCCAAAATAAAGTCATATAGTACTCACTTAATGCAGCTGAATTTTTTATTTAATATGATATGAAAGCCTCCTCAATTGCTTGAATTTATACTTTCAGGTAGAGTTCATTTTTCACAACAATAATTTTTGATGATAGCAGTTTTTGAATATTTATTGATTAAAAATATAATTCCATATCTAAAATTTCCTATGAATTTTTCTTCTTTTGCAATGAAAGGTTGATATTCCAACATGTTTTTGTTGTGTTAACAAATTATTAACATGTTACTGGATATAATATTCAAATGTAGCAAACATCAACTACAAGATGATGAATAACAAATTTGTCATCATTTGTATCCCAACTGCAATGAAAATGGATAAGACATTTATGCATTAAAGTTACAAAAGCAGAAAACCCATGTAATCCATACAGACATCCAAGAGTCATAAAACAAATAAACTATACAATGTCCAAAGTTGACAAATGATGTAACAGTCTACAAATGTGTACAACCCAAAAATCCTCATAAACCAAAAGGGAATGCAAAGAGAAGACCATTGTATAAAACTAATATAATAATAGTGTATTAATGTAAGCAACATCTATGGGTATAAATCTTACTAATAGTATCACATGTATAATTTTTCAGAAAGTGAAATTGGCTTATCATGTAAGTCTATTTATCATTTGCCTGTATTGTTTAAGTATAGCAAATATTTTTTTCCGTTTTGTAGTATTGAAAAATGAATTAAACTTATGGAATTTATATAATAAAATAGCAGCATATTTGAAAAATGAAATGTAACCCTTTGCATGTAATGTATAGAAAAAACAAATTAGAATTTTTGTACATGGGCTAACTAAGCAATAGAAATGCATGGAATTTTCTATGGATAGGAAGCATTGGTGAAAGCAAATTAATTACAATGATTGCAGATTTTAAGTATTACTAATATATGTAATTTTTTTACAATGAAAAACAGCAACTCATTTGAAAAATGCAATGTAACCTTTTGCATGTATTGTATTGAAAAAACGCAATTAAATTTTGTACATAGGCTAGCTAAACAATAGAAATGTGTGAAATTTGTACAAATATCTATTGGTGAAAGTGAATTAAAATTTTTGTACTTAGGCTAGCTAAACAATACAAATGCGTGCATTTTTTAAGGATATAAGTAGTATATATATAAGTGAAGCCTGTTGCACATTAGTCATACTCGGTAGTGAGTCACGTGAGTCATTCGGGGTGGTGATTCATGTTCGGTTTTGGGTTCGGGAATGAGTAATATTCACGAGTATGAAATTTTGCAACAGGCTTCACTTGTTGGTATTATTGACTAATAATTTATTTATATTTAAGATTTTAGTTAACAAATGAATTTTAAGTAAATTTAATTTTTTAAATATTCATGCATGTAATGTTTTTTAAAATAAACTTAACAAAATGACTTTGTTATCTAACTGAACTAATAGAAAACAATATAATATTTTTAGAGTAAAACTATTATTCCATACATGTAAATGTAAAACATGAAAAAATAAAGATGTAGTCCAATATTATTGAAACACAAACACACCAACAAAATATTTGAGTCACTTAGAGAATCGTAGAACTATTCGACTTTTGTATTTTCCCAAGCATGGCTCATCTTCACAACGAATAACTTTGGCATTTATCAACTTCTTGTAATCATCGCCAACAGCATCGCCATATCGCTTTGGAATAAAAAAGCAGAGATTACTTTCCAAAGTTAGTCGTATTGCAGGACCAAACTTTGTTGGCACTTGCATTGAATCGCGAATTGTATACCAAATGCCCTTCTCCAATTCACTGGCTGAGCACGATCTTAATATTGGTGTTTCAGTGACAGAGTTCAATCGCTGAAAAATATTTTCGCCACCACCAGGAACAGCATTACTCAAAATTTTTAAAGTCTTGCCTCTGCCATATTGACGAACTTTCTTTTCTTTTACGGGGGTTGGCGGCACCTCTTCTGTTGCTGGTTGAGTTTCTTGGGAGAGTGGATCATAGCAGACTTGAGAGCTTAGTTCATCAAAAATGTTGGTGAAGTTCTTCACACAGCCTGACTTTACAGTTTCAGTTGACATTGTTTGTAATATAATACGACCAGAGTAATTGAGAAGAAACAAAATTTTGGAGCAGAAGTGAATAGGTTATCAAAAAGAATTTGTTATATAAAACAATATTGTCGTCCAATGAGATTAGACTATCCAGCAACCAATCAAAATGAGCTATTTCAAAAACAATATTTTCGCAAAAGTTTAGGTGAATGAATACACACACACACATACACACAAACAATATTCTTATAAATGTTATTACAAAAACACACACACACATCCCTCTAACTTCTACAAATATATGATTCATTCTGCTATGAAATATTCCCCAAAACAATGTTCAACTTCTTGCTACAAACTGTTTGATTGTAAATTACTAGCAATTTTAAAACTTTGTAGAAATGTGATGATTGGGTAAAATAAATTTTTCATTTTAAGTGCATTGAATTAGTGTAATAAAAAACTATGCTAAATATATAAAATTTTATTTAGAAAAAGAAATTTTCAACAATTTGATGTTTAAGTTTGATTATTTGTTTGTAATAAATAAATTATATATATATATATATATATATATATATATATAAGTGTACCAATAGATCTTTTAGATCCAACTTAGTTTTTTGAGTTTTGTGTAATAAGCGCTATTACAACATTACAACTATACAGAACTCTTATTTCAAAAAATTGGTGGGAATATAGTCTATGGGTCTATGGTATAAAAACTAGGAATTCTATTTTTTGTAGTATCACAATGTTCTTAACATCAAAGGAGTACATTGTTAGGATAGATGGTATTAATATTTCATTTATTTGAAAAAAATCTGAGTAAATTGCTCAATGACATTTGCATAAATTTTATACTAAGTGAAACAATATTGAAAATTTGTAATTTTAATAAATACCATCGTTTTTCGTTAATTATTTGTATCTGTTGAGCAATAGTTTTACATTAGTTTACGGCAGTGATAAGGAGTTCTTAAAGTAGAATCCAATTATATAATTCTTTGGCTTTATTATAGCAGTGTTACCAAAAAATTTTGAATGAATTCACCAAACGGCCCTGAAATTTTCGTGCAATAAAGCACGGAAACTGAATATATTAAGTTGACTTTGAATGGATCTTAATTTTGCACAAAAACTGTGTTAGAATATTCTTTCTCTTGCTTTGATCATTTAGAAATTTATATCAATTATTTCATTCATTATTGAGTATTTATACATCAAACAATTGATACGAAGTTATTTCTATTTCAGTATAGTTTCAATTATATGGTTCAATTAGTATATTTACAAAAAACGTTTGTGTAATGATTTTAGATATGACGGATTAGGGACAGGCTTTTACTATATTGCAAAGGGACTCTTATGCTATCACGGCCCATGACAAATCTGGTACGAATATGAAGATCAAAGCAATTTCAATTAGTTCAAAAATTTTTCATATAATCAATACATAAACTACTGTAAAGATAAAAATTACAAAAATTTTACCAAGTATAAATATATTAGAAACAAAGTATATAACAAATGCAAAAGAGATTTACACAATTTCTTGAAATTACAATTTGAAAATAAAAGCATAACACAAAAATGTAAATTTATATCGAAATTTTTTAACAATAATAACTCTTCAGATATCACATCATTAAAGGATAAAAATGAAATCTATATGATCAACAAAAGATAGCTAATGTACTTAATGAAACATTCATAAATCTAGGAAAATATACTGATACTAATGAAAATATTATCTCTATAATTGAAATGCAAATTCACAATAATTTACTGTATAAAGAACAATTTAAATTTTGCTTCATAACTTTACATCAGTTTAATGAAATATAATAAAAGTTAAACATGAATAAAAAATAAGGACAGTCTAAAACATAATTTTTAAAGCAAGCTATGTCAACATTATGTAGACCATTATGCGATATTTTAAACCAATGTATTTCTGAGGGTGTCTTTCCAAATTATTTGAAAATAGCGCAAATCATACCTATACATAAAATGGTGATACTGAAGATATAATCAATTATAGACCAATGCTAAGTAAGATAGTTGAAAAAATAATGTACAATCAAATAAATAGTTATATTGAGAAATATAATTTACTTTGATTTGCAGTTTGGATTCAAAAAAAATTTATAAAACAAATGATGCCATAATTCATGTTTTAGATTCTTAGAAAAAATATATTGAAAAAGACCAAAGTGTATTCATTTTATCTCTAGATTTATCAAAGGCATTCAATTCAATTGATCATAACAGCCTAATAAATGAACTGCAACAAATATACAATTTTGAAGAATCAGCAATAAATTAAATTAGATCTCTTATTTATAACAGACAACAATACGTAAAAGTTAAAAACAACATCTCATTCAAAGCTAATTAACTATAGAATCACACAAGGTTCAGTACAAGTACTCCTGTTATTTAACATATATGTAAATGACCTCAAATTCGATAATAAAATAAAATGCATACATAAATGCATAAATTTTTCAGATAGTAAGACTCTATATGAAATTATATATATATATATATATATATTCATGTGCAGCCTTCCCTAAGAGATGAGCACGGGTAGGGTCAAAGCATTGAAAAAATGGCCAAAACACCTGCATTAACTATGCGTAGCAGTTCTTGCAATTCACTTCCAAATGCAATGAATACTATATACATTTATATAAACAATGTATTGAAAAATATTTAATTTTTTAATTTGCCAATGTCTATACATTAATTTCTCATGTTATTCTATAATTCAATTTAGGTTTTGCAAAATTTGAATTGAATAATAGGGTTAAATGCGCTTTTAGTATACCTAGCATTCAATTCAGTACTAAAATAATGAATTTATACAAAATTATTGCATTAAAATTTTCAAATGTAACTTTAGAGCTTTTGAAAATCTTATCCAAAGAACAGCTGCAAGTGGCATTTTAACAGGATGGGCATACTACGGTCCTTCACAAGTTTTCATGCTGCCCACCAAGAGCTTTTAGTAATCCCAACTTCTATTTGCTTTCAATCACATTGCCAATTTAAAATTATTTTTACTTGATTTTTATCAAATGAGGTCT
>CABFPE010000131.1:718050-728171 GCA_900660155.1 Hofstenia miamia | reverse complement strand
ATGTGTAGTAGCCATCTTTGTTAACTAAGTATATTATTTTTTTGCAATCAGGTTTCAAGTGGCCTTTTTCTCCACATCTTTTGCATTTGACAAATGGGAATTCTTCTGGTTTATCAGCTATTGCTTTTTGTAGATCGCCCTTTTTATTTGTGTTGCTGTGAGGTTGAAATGTTTGAGGTTGGTATCCTCACTGGCAATTTATGTGTTTGTTGTTTTCTAAGGTTAGTTGGATATTAACTGCTTTTTTGATGAGGGTGTTGATATCGTCATCAATGTCAAATTTGTTTTCGAATTGGTTTTTCATTGACATTGCTAGACCTACATGGACATATGAATATAGATCTTGCGGATAGTAGCGATCTTCTTCTTGAGAAAGGTGTAATAAGCGATCTATTTTGTAGATGTAGTTGATTATGCCCTCGTCTTTATCTAGTTTACAGCTGTATAGTTGCATTCGGTATTGCTTCCTTGTGCATTCATTGTCAAATTGTTCGTTCATAGAGGCAATAAGTTTATCATAATTAGTTTTAATGTTAGCGTTGAGATTTAGATACACTTGTAGCACACGATCTTTGAGAAAAAGAGGCATTTGTGTAGTTCCATTTTGTTTTGTACCGTGTTGTTGTACAAGATAATTTTCAAAGAGTACGATCCACTCCTGGAATGTTTGACCTTTTATGTTGAATTTACTGGTAAAATATTGTGGCATCTTGTGAAGTTTAAGATTGGTTTTAAGGGTACATCTGGTAGCATCAATATTCGTTTCTTAGATTTTGTGTTTTGGATGACTTTGGGAGTTACTGGCATTGGCGATGCTGTTGATGGTGAAATTGGTTGGAAGGCCGATGGACTTGGTGGCAGCAACGGTGGATGAGTGTTCTGCATTAGTTCATTGAAAGTTTTGGCGTCTGGCTGTTGGGAAGACTGAGTCAGGTTAGTATCCGGTTTCATTAAGTTTGTTATTGTTTGTAATATGTTAGTTCTAAATACATTTAGATTTTCTTGGATTGATGATTTAAACACTTCAAACTGTACTTGCATTACAAAATTTTCTTTACTTTGGGAAGACGATGTTTGAGACAATTGTCTCTCTAAAGCAGATATTCTGGTTTCCATGTCGTTTATATGCTCAGCTTGGTCCATTATGTTCTATTAATTCAGTTTTAGTTAAAGTTTTCAGAGATGATTGAGTGTAGTTTACCATTATCATTACAGTGGTAAAACAAGTGCAGGTGAATTGTGAATTAAGACCATGCGTAAAACTCCATTCAAAACTAGAGTAAAGTAGAACAAGAGTTTTCTGTAAGACTATAGATAGCGGAGCTTGGCAATTTAAGAACAACTTATGATTTCGATTGGGTGTTGAAGTTTTCAGAACGACAGAGTGTTCTTTTAACATATGAGGGTCACCATCTAGCATCATCATAGTTAGCAATATAGAAAAGCAATAACACAGTGATAGCGTAACATCTAATCTCGCAAAAACAGAACCTCCAAGAGTACCATTTAGACATAAGCAATTTAAGGTAGTATACATTAACAAGCCCAGCTTAAGTGTGTAAGAAAATACAAGCNTTAAAGTTTTCAGAGATGATTGAGTGTAGTTTACCATTATCATTACAGTGGTAAAACAAGTGCAGGTGAATTGTGAATTAAGACCATGCGTAAAACTCCATTCAAAACTAGAGTAAAGTAGAACAAGAGTTTTCTGTAAGACTATAGATAGCGGAGCTTGGCAATTTAAGAACAACTTATGATTTCGATTGGGTGTTGAAGTTTTCAGAACGACAGAGTGTTCTTTTAACATATGAGGGTCACCATCTAGCATCATCATAGTTAGCAATATAGAAAAGCAATAACACAGTGATAGCGTAACATCTAATCTCGCAAAAACAGAACCTCCAAGAGTACCATTTAGACATAAGCAATTTAAGGTAGTATACATTAACAAGCCCAGCTTAAGTGTGTAAGAAAATACAAGCCTCTGGACTGATACAGGTATAATGCAATCGTAACTACTACGGATATGTTCTGCACTGGCAGCATCTAGGATTACGTGCCCCCTCAGCTCCATAGAAAGCTTACTGCTCATGGCCATCTAGTAATATGAGTGAGAGCAAAGAGAACACGATTTTGCATAACCTAAACTTTTATTAACTGCTTGCGCAGAGTAAGGCCCTATTTATGCATGCAGATAAATAAGCATCAACAAAACCTGCCTCTAGGCAGAACCAGGGTTGGCTGATTATAATCACTGATTATAATCAAGCTATTAAAATCGGATTATAATCGACATTTTTATAAACAAAATCAACGGTTGATTTATATACATGGTTTACGCGGTTATGCAGGCCTTTCATGTGCAAAATATTTATGACGCGTAAGCACGAGCGACTGATTTGTTGTGAACAATTCAACATTTCTAGAAAAACATTAAAGAAAATTCAATTTTCAGCAAAATAATTAAAGAAGTTAAAGAAAATTACAGAATCATTAAAGATTTTAATGATTTTACTAATAAAATAATTTTTTAAAATAATCAGAAAAATTGAATTTTATTTAAGAATCTTAAAGACAGTAAAGCAGAGCCTGATATGATACAAAGCTCTCTTAAAAAGTACAATTTTCATACTTTGAAACTACAATTGTTGCTGTACCCCGTAATAGACTTGTACAGACCCCGAGTTCTTACTGTTAAGCTTGACTTTGAGAACATGAATTTTGACCCAACTCAACAATGCAATTTACTTCATGTCCTAATAGAGTTGCTGTTCGCCCATGTAGCTTTAAACACAGCCCGGAAATTTACAGTGCACAGAAGTAAAAGTGAGGCGAGATATTTATATTTTCATTGATTATAATCAAGATTTAATTATTTTCTATTAAAATCAGTTGATTTGATTATAATAGAATAAAATCATAAATCACCCAACCCTGGGCAGAACTAAAATGAACACTGCGCAATGACGTAAGCGCGGGTAGCTGATCGAATGCGGGAACTGTAGAGAAAGCATAATTAGTAGGAACGAGAGCCTCTAGCGGCGAGGGAGAGAATACTTTACGGCCTTCGTCACAGGTGTCGATGCCACAATATATATATATATATATAAACCCATGTTGTTCATCCTAGTAGGATTCTACGAATTCCTAGAAATTCCTAAGAAAATTATACTTCTTAGAAATTCCCGAAATTTCCTAAAGGCATCTATTAGAAAATAATCTACGAATTACTAAGATCCTATTAGAAAATTCCTTGTAAATCCTAATATTTATTGCAAATATTTATCAGGAATTCTAAGGATTTTGTAGGACTTGTGGATATATATTTACATCTTTGTGTTCACATAAATTCAACATATAGCATTAATTATGCATATGTAATGCATGTTACATTGTATTTAATGTCAAAATAGCTTTGTATAGTTAAATCTAATTGAAATTGTCTTCATATAAATGCGATTCACATTCACAATTGTTAGAATTATGTTCTGCACATTGTACACTATTAAACAATTTAGACAGTTGCACTGTCTCATTATTAGTTTACATCGTGGCTGTGCACATGTGCGGTTTAATACGGATATTAAATTAACATTACCTATCGTGTTAAGTAAGTCATTTTGTTCATTTACAATTATTTGGATAAATATTTGACATAAACTCTATTAGAAAAAGAAAATTCAACACAAAACAAACAAATTAAATATAAAGTACAAAAACGACAATTGTGTTTAACACAATACATGTATATAAAATGTTAAGTAAAATGGTATGAGTGCTAAATACATTCAAGATACAAAAAAGCGTCAATGTTATTATTTGCAATAAATGTTTTTTCGTTTTTTAAACTGTTTATGTTTTCATCCCAGTTTATGCGAAAGTATTTATCACACAAAGAAATGCCCCAAGCCTGGCCATGCACAAACCCAGAATAATTATCAAAATATTAATAAAATTTAAAACATTTTGATTGACAATCATTACTACAAAAACTTAAATAGATCAGCAGTGCTTGCTGATCTCAATGGTTCCAATGCCTCCATCTTTTCAGGACTAATCAAGCTTCTTTTTGAAGTAATTATTAGGCCAGAATGAGAGAAATCTTAGACTCTATTCTTGGCTTTTTAGAGACCACATTCGTTTCAATGTTTGAAGAATTTTCATTACCACTGTTTGATAAATCAAGTGTCCAACTCTTGATATCTTCAAAGAGTTCGCGTTTAAACTTTTTTGGTTCCCTATACCAAAGTAAACGCATTCTCATACAGCATAAATCTCTAATTGTTCCCTTCCTTTTTCACAAATAATTATCAGATTAAATAAAACGTTGTTGAATGCTTGCCAATTAACGTATATTGCATGAAATCACTTGTACATGATTCAGATTTTGCACGATTTATTTTCAAACCTATCCCATTGAAATATAAATAAATTTGGCGCTCAAGCCCAGCTCCAAATAGAAATAGAAAAACCTCCCAAGCCCTGCCCAGACCTAACGGCCCAGCCCACAAGCAAATAACTCTGTGCCAGCTATTGTCGAATATGTTAATATCACATGCTATTTTTCAAGCTTGGGTCGATTCACTACGCAGCAGTGCTATATAAAATTTATAAACAATGTCATGAATTTATATTAACATTCTAAAACTCAATTTAGGTTTTTCAATTTCAGTGGGTAGATTTTATTAGAACTTTCTATTCTAAAATATTCAATTTTAGTCTAGCAAAACAAAAAACAAATAAGATCAAGAGTTATTCAATTTTTAGTACTTTAAAAACTGAACATCTTTTTAAAAACAAAGACCACATTCCCAAAGACTTAGTTTCTTCAATAGTTTATAAATATCAATGTGACAATTTTAACAAATTGTACATTAGAGAAACAAGCCGCCATTTATATATATATATAAAAGAGCATATTAATGGACATTTAAATCCTGAGATATTTCAACACCATCATGAAATTAAAAAAGACAATTTTAACATCATTATAAAAACTAACAATAAAAAAATAGGAGAAGCATTATACTTAAAGAAATTAGGACGGACCAACATACTAAACAAGCAAATGAATACATTTCAAAAATTACATCTATTTTAAATCTTATCATATACAAATATTTTAGTTAATTATAAAGTGTAGTTTATAGTTTTGTAAAAAAAAATTTCCTGGGAAATATTCTAATGATGATCAATAAAAGATCGAAACGCGTCAAATAGTGGATTCAATTTTAAAATGCATATATATATATATATATAAATGAAAATTGGAATAGATATTACATATAATGTAGTGAACATATTGCAGCATTCATATTTCAAAATTACCTCCCTTTTCCTTTACCAGAAGCTTAAGATGATGAATAACTGATAGGCAAGAATCCCGCACTACTTTGTCACCTAAAGTGGCACAAGAAGTCTGAAGGGCATCTTTCAGGGCTGCAACATTTGGATAGGATTTAGCAGAGACATAACTTTCAAGGATGGACCAAATAGCAGAGTCCATTAGATTGATATCTAGGCTTGATGGAGGTCAACAATCTTTGTCCCAGAAATTACTGAAATGATCCTTTCCCCATTGCTGAGTCACAGTTCCAACACCCAGGGCAACACTTTAGTTTCCAATCTTTCCATGTAAACTTGGCTATTCAATTTAACTCCTTCAGGAATGAAGAATAAAGTTGATTTGGACCCATTGGAGGCAACTGTGGCCCACACCATAACCCCAACAGATTTAACTTTGCAAAAACGACTTCAGCTACCTTCCAGGAAGATTTAAGCATCCTGAGCGTACAGTCAATCATTCTGCTTATTAAGAACAGCCTCTACAGTAAATATCTTTTCATTGGTTGAGATGAAAACTGTGCCTGTGGCCTCCTTGAGTTCCTCCAACATTAATTTCCCCATATTAAATCATTTTTTCTTCAATGCCTCTGATAACAGCTGCTTGAATTGGTGTCTTATGCCTTAAGCCTTAAATCCTTTTTAAACACCATATTCATAGAAGATTTTGAAATCCTGAACTTTTTAGCAGTTTTTCTCATGCTCTTTTGAGGATTCTTCTTCACTTGTTTCTGAATGGCTTTCACCACTTTTTTGGATCAAACAGTTTGTGGGCGGCCAGGAGTTTTCTTGCTTGAAAGTTGTATTAGTATCATTATACTGTTTCCAGACATTACATACTTACACGACATATGGAGCTGTTTTATGATGTCCTTATTGGCGATACCAGCAATTTTTAGGGCATTAATTTGATCACGTTTTGCTTGAGACGCCATTTTGGTAGAAGTATTATTTACAAATTAGCGAAACAAGAGAAAACAATTCAAGAGTTCTGAAAAGCGCAACATACGATCAAAAGTTATTTTTATTAATTATTAAATGTTTTGGGCCTATTTTAAAAATGCTTAAAAATGGGTAAATCTTTCCTGCACACCCTATATATATTTTTGTACCATACACTTATTTTGATTACTGATTGCAATGTAATCCAATACAATATATGAATGGTATTAGTATTTTCTACCATTTTACACCATTGTCTTTCAGAGCACAAATTATGCACTAGTGTTGAAGAAACACAAATCCAGCAAACATTAAACTGTTTTGTTTCAAAGAATGTTTACTTTTTTCGAACTATCGTATTATAAACCTTATTGTTCATTGTTGGTATTGAACTTAAGCAGAGACCAAGTTCTTAGAAATAAATCGGTGATTATCAGAGAAAGGCTTTTGGCATAATTGAAGGAAATTGGCGGTATAAACTTTTGTCCCAAACGTCATGAATTGAAACATGTTGCAATAAAACAGGTCTTTCTACTATATTTTGTGACTCTTATCAGACTCATATAATAGCTTATCAATATTACTTAAAAAATTCTGATACAATTTTCTCAGAATTTTGCAATTTAACACTCAAAAGTATTTATTATCTTGCAAATCTTTGGTGAAACCTTCAGTCGAATTAAATTCCTACCTATGAACAGCAGAAAGTAATGGCAGATCCAGCTTAAGACTATCTTAAAATGGGAAAGATCTCACTGGCTCAAATGTTGAAGCCCTAGCTGACTACCAGTAAAAACTTTCAATGTAAAATTTATTGAGTTTCTAAAGCTCCTTGTATTTATAAATTGATAACTGACTAAAACACAAAAATTAGATTTCACTTTTATGTGCAGTGATCCTATCTGAGTTGCTACATAGAGTTTGGTTTATTTGTCCAAAATTCTTTAAAAAAAATAGAGAATTCTATTGTAGAAAAATAAGGGTTTTGACTTTTAAAAAAAATTGAGGTAAAATCTGGCACCATATGCAGTTGACACTTAACAAAATCAGGATATAGATTTATACAATTTTTAATATAAGCAATGTCAAATGAAGTTTTAAAATCTTCAAAAACCGTTTGGATATATTATACAATGCCAATTGTCAATCAAGATGAAATTTTAATGAACTACTTTCATTTTAATTGCCTGAATTCACTTTTAATAAATGTCAATAATGATTGAAGGCATCCACGCAGGGATGGAAATATACTAGGTCAGATAGGCCTGAGCATGGGCTGAGATATTGAAAAAAGTAGATGGAATTTCAAAAACTTTACTATTACGTAACTGTGCATAAAAATCTCTCCGAATGCAGTGAATTCTACATAATTCCTAAAAATGTGTGGAAAGTAATATTTCAATTTTGAAATTTTACATTAGTATTGTATAATCTCACAGAACTCATTTTCGCGATATTAATTATGGACTCTAGGGTTAAACTGGTTTATTTTAACAAGCAGTATTTAAAATCAACCCATTGCTAACTATTATTTATGTCAAATGTTTTTGCTCACTTCGCTGTTGCTTGAGCATAATAAATAATATAAATCCGGTAGTCCTGCCAATATTTTGCAAACTTCTAAGTCGATCTTTTCGGAAAATTATTACATCACAAACATGAATTGCAAAATTTACGAATGTGCAGAGTTTACAGTGCAGATCGTTTGGTTTTGCCAATTTAAGATTGAATTCGTTTCAGTCTTAAAAACTGTTGTGAGTAACTTACATGTATGCATGACCTTTCTGAAATTTTGAAAGCTCCCATTGGCTACATTGTTCCTGGAAAATCTTGGGGAAGGGCAAGATTTAGTTTAGAGGAAGGGGCTTAGCTACGTCCCTGGTTGCAATAATTTTGAACATGACTGGTTTTCGTTGAAATCACTAATTTAATGAGGTACAGTAATTTCTGTTTCAGAGTTTTCTCTAGATAACCAAACAATTGATCTAACTATTAATGTATTAATTAACTGTTCTGTTGACTTCATGAAATTGTATCGATTTTTTTTATGACAATGTCACATGGAAGTCAACGTGACTTTATTATTGGTATCTATTTTAAGAACTTTTGCTTCAACTTTGAAGAGTCTATGGTCAAGCATAAAACAAAACAAAATTTTCGACAGCAGTGAAGTGAAATCTATTTCTAATGCATTTAAGAACAATATTAAAATCGCTTATCTGAACACATGAAGCATACCAGCTCATCAATGTGAACTAAAAGAATTGTATTCAATTCTTGATTGTAACACTATTTTTGCATTCACTGAAACATGGGTAACCAACAACTTCAGATGATTTGTTTAACTTCAATAAATCAAACTTTAAAAGCTTCTGTAAAAACAGAACATCCAAAGGTGGCGGCTTAATGCTCATTACACCTAATTTTGTGTGCCCAATTAGACGAAAGCACCTAGAAATAAGCGACCAAAATTTTGAAACATTATAGGTTGAAATTAAAAAAACAAAGAAATGTAAACTATCATCTCTCATTAACATCAGTTATTCCCCTAAAAAGCAATTCTGCAAAGATTTCGTCAATAAAAAAATTCTAGAAGTCCAAGATGCTGCCCATGTTAACAAAGAAATTATTCTACTTGGAAATTAAAATATTAATTATCTCTCCAAAACCGGGTCAAAGTACATTAACCATATTTGTGACGAACTTCAACTTGATCTAATAAATAGTGCAGTTCCTACAAGAGGAGTGAACTGAATCGATTACTTTTTAACAAGCTTTGATTATATTCAATTCAAGAGTTTCATTTTTAACTCTTTTTCAGACCACAATTTATGCCTTTTTGTCTCAAATGAAATTCATCATATCAACATGGGAAAAAAGATTTATACACGGAGTTACGCTAAATTTGATGACAACATATTCAAAAAGTCCCTAGAAAATGTCGCATGGGACTACGTCTATACACTGCATGATCCTGGTCACATGATTGACTTCATTATGAAGGAATTAAATATCTGTTTAAATGTTAACACACCACGTAGAATCAGATACGTAAAAATAGGTGGCTACAATAGAACAAAAAACAAGGAAATAGAGGCTTTAGTGGCAGAAAAAAAAATCTGGAACTCCTTGATTGGTAATCGCACACAATATACCATTGCTGCACATAATCAAGTTAAGGCAATGCTTTCAAAATTAAAAACGAAGGTAGAAGAGCAAAAATGCAAGCAATTTTTTGAAAAGTTTACCCAAGCAAAAAATAAATGGCAGTTCATCAATAAATTTCTAAACAATGAAAAGCCTTTTGATTGCAATATTCACGAAATTAAGGTAGACAACAAAATCATTACAAACGACAAATTAATTGTAAACAATATGAACAAGGTATTCAAAGATCTCGGTACATATAGAGACAAAGAACACCCATTTATAAGCAAGATTGAGCAATCCAAGAACTCGTTCACTTTCAGTTTTATTACTGAGCATGATCTAATTAAGGTTGTTGACAAATAGCAGTCCAATTATCGCAAAAGAATTACAAGAAAGCAAAAAAACATTTTCAAATTCTTTCAGATGAACAAATTGACAATTAACAAGGGTAAAACACAGTTCATTATTTTTAGGCCAAACGATGCTGAAGAGCTTGCTAAGAACATCTGTCTTGACATTTCTGACGACAATCCACCAATACACAACAATGACACTGTGAAATATCTGGGCGACGAGCTGGACATAAAACTCAGTTTCAAAGTGTTTGTAAATAATAAAGTCCGTAAGATGGCGTCAGGCGTACCGTACCTAAAACAAATTAAAAAAATTACACAGAGTAAAACAAT
>CABFPE010000131.1:612454-645114 GCA_900660155.1 Hofstenia miamia | reverse complement strand
TATATATATATTGAAAAGACAACGAAAATTTTAATTGAAAGTACTTTCAGTACTTACTGTACTATTGTCAGTCAAAAACAATAATTATTTGGTGGTAAAAATATAAATTTACAAATCATTAATTAAATGAAAAATTTAACTAAAATAAATGAAGATTTTAGTGACATTTTGTATTTAAATTAGCTTTCTCTTCCTTAATATAAATTGATTCTGTGATCTTGGTGCATTATTGTGTTTCATTAAAATATTAAAGTCAGATGTTGATGCTTTATGTATTTTTGAATGCATATAAATTTCGGATTGTACTGTAAGTGTCCATAGAGATGTTCTTGAATTCCTGTTTTCAAATGCCTTTTGGTTTCACCAATGTAGAAGCTGTCACACTTCTGACAACTATGTTTATAAACAATTGATGAAACCAAAGGTTTTCGAATTGGATCTTTTTTACAAATTAAATTTGATGTTCAAATTGGTATAATTCTTGATTTCCTTAGTTTTCTAGTTAAATTATATATATATATATATATATATATATATATTTCTTAAGACGTGATTCGCGCGGTTTAATAAACGGTAGTTTCTAAAATATATTATCTGTGTGTTCTTGTGAATTGTGTTTTAATGAAGAGGATGTTAGAGTTTCTTTTGATGTTTTTTGTAAAGTTTCAGGATACCCATTAGGTCTTAGATTTTCAAATATTTTGTCAAAAGTACTCTCAATTAAAATTTTCTTTGTCTTTTAATAAAATGATAAAGAAGCTTAGTATTCAAGCAACAAATATATATATATATATATATATATATATATATATATACAACAATGCAAACTTTCACTTTATAAAATTAACATTATTTACGTAAAACCCAAGTTTTTCCATATTCTTTTTATCTTGAAATTTGAAATTACTTGCGTCTAAGCTTTTTTACTTGTTTATTTCAGCACTACGCTGTTAAAATTAAAGATAACAATAAAATATCATTTTTTGAAGTCGTAGTATGCCATGGTTATGTCTATTATATGACATTTTCCGGAGTTCATATGTAAAAGTGAATTGATTTCTAAATTTTGACTTTAATGACTTATGATAGACCTCTTAATTACAAATATGCATGGATTTTATTGAAAATTTAATGCTGACAAAGAGAATAGAATTTTTAACAGCACCATAGATGCATGTTTAACATCAAAATGCAAGAAACAAGTGCAACCTTACAGAAATGTAACATATCACCAGTATATTAATACTGCAATGGATCTTTCGACCTCGATCATAATTGAACTGAATTTATTGTCACTTTCAATGCAATTTCAACTCATTGATCATATTCAATTTAATATTATGCTTACTAATAACATTGATTTTAATATCCTTGACCACGTTTACCTATATATTCCTAAACAAGGATTACGGCTTTATAATAAAACGCTTTTCAAGTGCAAAATGAACAAGAAGAGTAAAAAAGATAATTTCTTCTTTAGCCGTATTACTAAATTAGCAAATTACATCTATTTAAATACAAATATTGATCTCTTTGATAGATCTTCAAAAGTTAAAAGGCAATTCAAAGACTTATTTAAGCAACAATTTTTTATTTATTTGTATGCATTTAATAATATTTGTACTCATTTTTTAGTGTGTAATTTTAATCTATGCAATTCTAAGAATTTGCTTTATAAGAAGCATTGAGTTTGTTTTTGTTTTAAATTAATTTGTCACATTTTTTTGCTTAATAAGCAATAAAGTCTCTTTGTATTGTATTGTATTGAAAAGGATTTAAATTTCATAATCATGACTATTGCGTTACAAAGAATTAAATGCGCAGAATGGGCACATTATAAAATCGGCTTTTTTAAAGAAAAAATCTATAAATAGCTCGTTGTTGTGAAAGTATTTTTGATAAAATTTTGTGTTCTAATCACCCATATAATTGTAACTGAAATATTAATTAACAATTCTTCTTAAAAAATTCCCTGATTTTTCTAACGGGCTATATTCTAGACATCGCATATTGCAAGAAGAGATCTAGAAATAAAGAAAGGTAACACACACTCTAAAATTGTCCAGTTGAACAGAAAGAAAATTAAATCTAATTATGCAAGATTGTTCAAATATTTCCCATTAATATAAATAAAACGCAGTTTTGCATATTGCAACCTTTTAGGAAAGAAATAGATATCTTTAAATTTTCAATTAATTTCAGCAATATTTCCAAATTTGTCTAAAAGTTTAGAATATTTAGCAATTAAAATTGATTCAAAGCTTAATTTCAAATCGCATTTTACCACTATTGTTAAAAATGTAACAAAAGCCCATTGTCAATGGGAGTAAAAAAATTAATCCCGAGTCGTCCAACAATTACATCAGATTGCGATAATACAGTTTTTTCATTGCTTTATTATGAGCAGCTTAAATTATGCATCTTGTTCACTAATATAAATTGAGGAATTTTAAGGAATTGAAGTGGGCGCTAAATTCATGCAAAAAATTCTTCTAATACCGAAGATCTCTTCATCTACACTTTTCCTAAGTAATTAATTTTATACTATGCCATTGTTTATTTATTTAAAATAATTAGCAAAATACCACCCTAACATCCAATTTCATTTCCAATACCTTGTCTTAACCAAAATGAATGATCAAATACTTTTCATGCATTTTAAAATTAATAAAAGAATTATGGGCCAATCGTTTATTAACACTGCAATTTATAACTGGAATCGATTACCAAAACATTTAAAAACCATTGTCATACTGAAAAATGTAAGAAGAAGTTGAAACCTTTCCTACTCAAGCACAAATTCATATCCAGAAGATCTTGGTTACCATTTAAGTTTTACAGCAGTGATTATACAATTTCTCGGCATTCACAATTAATCCATAGTCTGACCACCAGTATTTTTCTATGCGTTGAATTCTGTTGTTAATATTTCCTATTTTTTATTCTTTTTTGTATTTAATGACACTATTTTGCTAATTTATCAGTGTTTCATTGTTTTATGAATTGACAGAATAAAAACTATCTTATCTTATCTTAAAAGTTTTTCTAGATTGTCCCAGTATCCCAAGTTTCCACAAAGCAAGCAAAAAGGAAAATTTGATGAAAACACCAGGCTCTGACTTCTTAAAGAACCTACACAATAATTCTGGAAGAATTCGTTATAAAAATTCCAAGCGGCTAAAAAAATATTAAGTTTTGTATTCAAATGAACTTTTCCCACTTTTCAGAACTAATTCCTAATTGATTAATCCACTTTTCTGAAGACTCGAAGGTTTTATAATCCTATAATTTTTCGAGAATTTCTTAAAGAAAATATTATTCTATCAAGAAATCGAAATATATAAAAATAAATTTTAGGTCACTTACACAGCTTCAGTATATAATTATTATTTTCCATACGAAAAAGCATCATCTATATATTTACTTTCCAAGGAAGCTAATTTATTCGGTTGTAAACAACATATAAATTCTCGCCTTGCGTGCAAATGAAGTCATAAAACCCATTGAAATCTATATCGAATAAATCAAAAAATGCATCCTTATTGATACATGGAAAGTTTTTGCTTTTCAATGTTAAGCGTCTTGGATGCTCAGCTTCACCTATATTCGTCAATGTCATGCGGTAAATATAATATCCAGCTGGTGTTAGAGATACTAAGGTATCCACCAAGTCATCATTATCCAAATAGCCTTTGAGATAAAGTGGAATGTTAGGAGGATAGACACTGCCATCCTCAAGAACTCTATGATTTCCGCTCAGCATGCTTATGAAAATATAATAATTTTCATACAATTCTTTTGAAAAAAACACAGAATTACGGTGCATAGTAAGACAGTAGAAGTCATTATTTGCTTCGAAGAATAGTATATAACAAAATGCTGTGTGATTTCTTTCTATGTCAGTGGTATCCTTCAAGAAGTTAGCAACTCGAGAATATTTTGGTGCACCAATGCATAAAGAGTCTTCAAGCAAAACTCTTAGAATGAAAAAGGTTGTGTTCTCACCAAAGGAGGTACAGATAATGTAAGAAGAAAAGATGGTGTGATCGTCACAGGAAATATTATTAACTTGGCCATAAATAAATAGCATGATTACTTCATCACAATTACTAGACAAAGCTTCTTTATGAAGGAAAATAACAGAATTTAGTATAGAGAAATTTAGGAAAATCTTTTCGATTTGAACCGCATTTTCACTGAAAAAAAATTGAAGGACATTATCATCATCAATGCAATAGAAGTATTCATTAAACAAATACGGTTCACGTACGCAAGACGGCCGCCCTTGCAGAAAGTTGTTTTTTGTAATTGGCCGTACAGACTGTGAGTGGTTTAGTATATCTGTGATGAGAAACATAGCTTTGGTACCTGAAGAGTAACAAACCTTATCCAAGCCAGAATACCAATTCACAAATATCAGTAAATCGCAATAAGAATTATTATGTATATATCTAAAACGTTCACGCTTACTTTCAATGTAAAGTACAGTGAAAGGATTGTGTTTGCTATAATATTCACCAAAACTACTAATAATCTTTCCCTTTCCTTCTCCATAATCACATAAGATACTAGGTATAAATCTATACCAGAAAAATCCTGGTTTTGTATATGTTTTAGGTATCTTAATTGATAAGTAATTTATATTAGAGGATTGTGGTTGCAAAACAGTCAGGTTTGCAATATGAAATTCTGTAACTATTTTGAGACTATAATTCGAGTAGAGTTTTCCAACAGAAAATTTAAAAGTATGATTATTTATATCAGTGTAATATGAACTTTCAAACATCATAAAATTTAAAAAACATGATCTATAGACCACAATTTCATTATCAGAATAGTGAAAGGCTGTAATCACGAAATGAGTGGAAGCAAAATCAGAAAATATCGCGTCAATACTTATGCTCTGATATCTGTCTTCGGATAACAAAGATTCATATTGAACCATTTTACTTCCGTTGTATGTCATTCCGCTTGGATTAACTTCCTTAAAGCTGTAGTTAAAAATGATATTTGAAATTGAGGGTAAGATGTAATGTATTTTATAAGAAGCATAAGAAACTCTTTTTACAATGTCTATTTGAAATTTCAAATTTTGTAAGGAAGATATTGTCTTTGTTTCAGTAGATAGCTCATAATATCTTCTGCCATTTTCGATTTCACACAGAAGGTTTGGTTTTCCTATTCCACTTAGGCGCATATTTTGAGCCTTTGTAGCACAATCTAGATAGGCATTGTAGTAGGCAAATGACTTTAGTGTCTTGTAAATTGTAATGATATTGAACTTTTTTGAAGTTGATAGATTTATGCTTATACTTAATATGCAAGAAAGGAGAATACCTGCCATGCGTCAGAAAGAGATTTTGAATAAATTTACTGTATTCATATCGTTTTGATAGGATCTTATTGGCTTGTATATTCTTGGAATATAGCTGTCCGGATTCATTTAAATTTAATTGATTTCTAATCAATATGTCATATATAAAATCGACAATTCATGAAATAAAGAATAACATTTGATAAACAAACGCTTTAGTTAGCAAAGTAAAAAATACTTAAGGAATCTCTTTAAATATAATTAAATATATTAAATTTAACATGTGAGAATTTCATGAAAATTTGTCGATTGAAAAGACAGGTCAAAGTGGAATTCAATATTGTTCAGGTGAAAATTAAGGTCAATTTCAATGCCACAGCCCGATTATCAGGCTTGCCACTTGTGTGTTGTGTACACCACAGAACACTACATGTTGTAGAAGTTTTAACTACGTTGTATGGAAATTAAGAATTATTTTTTAAATTTAGAAAATCAACATTGATGGAAAAATTTTGGTAATTATATTAGGTTTTTCATTTTAAAATTCATTAATAAATTTGTAAGCATATTCTTTCTATTTATGCAATGTAAATAAGTATATTACCATGAGTTACTAGTATGAATGCAACCTTACAATATCCTTAGAGAAAAATGATTTATGTAAAATACTTTTTATGAGTTTGTTACTCAATAATTTTATCAAATAAAGAATTCTAAGGATAAAGTCTAAATTTAACTACTACTTATTTTACAAAGGAGTAATCTATCGCATAGTTAAAAAAACTTATTATTTTTTCCCGAGTACTGCTTTTGTAAACATTTGGTTGTCTCACCTAATGATGAGTGAACATGCAGACTTGACCAGACCATTCCTATTTCAACATCAAATGTGACCATAATTTTTTTCCGGATGGGGGGCGGCGTGGGAAAACCGAACAGTATTAAGTTAATAGTGTTTTCACAAAATCATAGTTCTCACTAGGAAACATTGACTATATAATGTTAATGGTCATCATTGAAGATTTTTTTGAAAAACGATTAGGCTACTAAAGGACCACACTCTTTTACATGCAACTACAGTGGTAGGTATTGAAAAAATGGCTCTATTGTTCTTCCACAACACCAAAGTCTCCGTGTTGATTTTCTTATCAGCTAAAGTAACACTCTAAACTTTTGAAACGTTGGCAACCAGTTCCAAGAATGAAATCATTGCATCAATTAGCTACACGATGTATCATTTTTGTCCTATGCCAATCTATGAGATATATTGCATAATAATGAGGAAAATTAGTTAAGCAAGATACTGGTACCAGATTCGCAAATGGGCCGAAAATTTCAGCCCAAACCCATATGTGCGGCCCAGTCCAGCCCAAGCCGAAATAAAAATCTAAAAAAGCACAAGCCCAGCCCAAATACAAAGGACATGGCCCAAGTACAGCCCATACCCAAAAGAATTATCAAAATATTAATATGATTAATTGACAATTATTATTACAAAAACTTAGAGAGATCGTATTTAATTTCAAATGATCGAATGATCTGAGCAGATGATCAGTAATCATCATCACATGCACGTGACCTGTCTATTCCAAAGTAAACGCCTTTTCATACAACATAAATCTCTTTTCTTTTTTCACAAATAATTATCTGATTAACTAATACGTTGTTGAATGCTTGCGAATTAATTTAGATTGCACGAATTTACTCGATTTATAAATTAATTGTACGTCATTCAGATTTTGCACAATTTTTTCTCAAACCCATCCCATCGAAATATAATAAGTCGCGACCCAAGTAAAGCCCAGGCCCAAAAAAATTTAAAAAAACGGCCCAAACCCAGCCCAGACCCAGCCCTAACCCTGACTGGTACCAAAGCATGCTCCGCTAACAAGATGTTTTCAATCGAATAAAACCAAAATGATATAAATTTAGTCAAACAACATGAATGCTGCCAACCTGATTTTGATCCCGTTTTATACTGGACCTGCTTTGCGAAGCATCAAACCTGACCTGATTAATGCTATTAGATATGATTTGAAGCATCCTGACCTGACTCACCACTAGTCTCACTCTTTAGAATTCATTATTAGTATTTTTTCAATTGTAAAGAAAATGAGAATCTTGCTTAGATGGAAGAGAATACATTTTATTTTAAGCTTTATCAATCTTTTATATTTAATTGCACTTGACAAATTATTCGTACACATTCTTTTTAGAGATACGTTTTTGAAACAAAAACTAGCTCAACAAAGAATCTTCTCATATCTTAGTGAAAGTTTAAACAACACCAAATCAGCAAAAATGCAAGCTTTATGAAAAAAATAAAAAATAAAAAATAGAACAAATTTATTAATTACCTTTCTTACTTGCATTGCAAGTATTTTTTTAATCATATATTTTAAAGTTTAGAAATTTTGTCCTATGTTTTTTTCGAATTTCTTGGCAAAAACATTTAACTAGAAAGGTGATTGAGGTGTGACCGTGTTAACATTTTCAAACAAATTTTTGGAATTTTGTTGTAAATAATTCAGTTGTCCATAAAAACAATTAGTTTTGTGACAAAGCCACATGATTGAAATGTACATGCATTTATGGTCATATTTGCAAATAGAGAATTTCAATGGCCTCGAGCGTTTCTGTTTTTCAAAGACATGATCACACATAATTGATCATAAGTCCATATGAATAACAATCATTCTGTTCTTGAAAAAATAAACTTTGATTCCAGAGGAAATGTTTTCTTCCTCCATTGAATCCTCATAAATATTAATCATATTAATCAATAGCTAATAAAAAATTAAAATATATTATAAAAACAGTTAGATTTGTAATAACTAAATTTTATATAATGTTTAAATTAATGTATATTTTGCATGTATTTGAATTTCACTTTGGACTAAACATTAACAACTTTTAAATAATTAGGAAAAAGCTTCAACCAGATTTGGAATTGAATATCTAAGTCCGACAACCGTCTTACAACTATGCAAGAGCTGAATAATCAAATACATTTTAATACAATACGTAATGAACATATTTTTTAAAATATACTTCAATTAGATTGAACATAGACATAGCTACGTGACCACACATTTAAGCTCCCGAGACAGCGGTAAATTTTTCAGTCTCAATCCGTGCCCACTATTGTGAGACTCGGTGCCACGCTCGCTGTTCTTTCTTCCGTACATCTATTTCTGGTCTCGAAATAAGATAAAATTAGTCATTATTAATCAAATTGAATACTGAATTAAGATATAGACATTTTTGTTCACTAAATATTACTAATTTGCAAATATAATGCATTATAGAAGCAAATACTAAATCAAATTCCCCCTATTATTTGTTATTCTAGAACCTCATTCTTAGTCGATATCTTACGAATATATATGTATGCAAGGGCGCTGCGAGAAACTTCTTAAAGGGGCAAAAAATTTTTTTGTATGTGTTCTTGTAGAAATAATATTTCATTACTTTTTGAGGAAATTTAATCATTTAATTGAACGAGAACAAGGAGATGATATTATATTTTCCAAGCAGTTGATTATCCGAAGTAATGTGCTAGAATCCGCTTTAATCTCCTATCCTATGTGGAAAATATAAGAACATAGGCCTATGGTTTGTTATTTTCTACCACTCAACTATTTTAGAATCAATATTTACCATATCAGTAGATTTTAAAATAATACAATTATTTTCCAGACATTAATCAAAGATTTAACCCGGTTTAATGGCAATTCTGTTACCCCAACAACAACTCGAATAGGATTTTGAGTTCAAATCAAATAGGGAGAACCTGATATTTTGTGACTTTACAAACATTTCTTACGTACTTTTTGTCTGGACAATATGGGAGCCATCATAATTTTGCTTATTTAGATTCAACAAAAACATCAATAGGCTAATTTTGGAGTAACTTTGTTACCATAAAATTAATCCGCTTATAACTTTTGCTTTAGGATGATTGCTAGTTTGTAAAAGTAATGTCATGCTTGAAAAACCCTAATGCTATGATTTCATGAAAATTTTTGCACAATATTTTATTTATTATAATAATAAATGATATATGAAACTAATTGACATAATATATAATTTTATTGATACGTGAAATGAATACGGATAATAAAATGCTTCAGTTGAGCTTGGAAATGCGTATTTCTTTATTGAGGAAAAGCTCTGTCCCTTGACTTTTAAATTGGTCAGTGTTATCTAAAACCAGTCAATCATCACTTTTCTACAGTTATTTAAATTTAAGAAACGTTTGATACAAAATCACACTCCTCATAATCACTACGACTTTTAATAAAATATCGTGATCCTTTTTCTTCTCTCTCATACTGCATTTTAGAATTTGCAATTACCATTTGAGGTGAACATTCCCTATAAAGAACCAGGTTTATTTATGTGAAGCAAAGCTTTAATATTCTACAAGAAATTTTTAAGCAGTAGAAGTTATAAGAGTATCCATATTTAAAAGTTCATTTCTAAAAACACTATCCTTTATAATTATATTATTTCTAAAGGATAAATTGTTATTGTGCTTTATATGTATATTCCTCAAGATGCATGAACTTTGAGTAAGTTAAGAAAATATTCATTAATCAAATTTGAACAAGCCTAAATTTGGCATTCACGAGAAAATCATGACCAAGACTGTTTTTACAAAGCGAAATAGGCAGTCTCAGTAAAAGGCTTTTGTATTTGCACTTGTTTTTGTTTCTTTATGCTTAAAGCCTTAATAAATATTTGTAACTTTTGTACAACATACATGTATGAATCTTCAGTTATTAGTACAAATAAGCTAAGCGTATGAAAATAATATAAAATATTATAAAAATTATAAAAATAAAATAATAAATACAATTAGAACTTTCTCCACTTATTTCCTCTTTTTTAATATCCAAACTTGCTTTAGTCCTCAAGCAAGTTTTTTTTAAAACCTTTTTAAATTTCTTAAGTTTTGTCATTTCGCAAACATTCATTATAAGCTTGTTCCATGTGGTTGGTGTAAATGCAATTTCCAATAATTTATTTAACTTGTACATTGTTGCTGCAAACACAGGGGCGTTTATTGTATTGTAAGACACAAAATTATTTAAAAAATGTTAGCCGATGTTTTCTATATATTTTAACATTTTTACTAAACTCGCGTATTCTGAGAAATAAACTAGTATTAGTATGGAAAAACTAATATATATATATATATATATATATATATATATTGTGACATCAGTAGAGTTATCTCGACCTGATATAAAAGCGCGTGCATATGCTATGTATTTTTGTTTTTATTTATTTTTGCTTCCCCTTGTGTTAGTTAACGCATATAGTGTCTTAGTTTACTGATATTCAGTTTCTTCTTACGTGTTCATTTTTAGCGTTTTTAAACTTAGCCTTCAATAAATTGTCCCGATTGTTTAGTAAATTAGAGTTTGTGTTCGACGGTTGTCAGCAATCAGTTGTTGACCAACATATATAATTTAATCAGAGTTGAAACGGGTCAAAAGAATTTGGCACAATCCATGTAAAATTGCTAACCCAACTCTGTCAAGCCTTAAAATATAACGATTGAAACAAAGAATTTTCATTTGTAGCTCAAATAATTTTAGAAAAAATGAGTTTCTTAACAGTTTCCAATTATTTTTTAGTTTAATAATTGTGATGACTCCAAAACTCTTTGACGCTTATTCTCGAATGAGAATTTTTGGGATTGCATCAAGTTGCAAGCAATTCATATACTCTACGCATTTTTCAATGATTTATTAAAAAAACCTGACTATGGCCCTGTGCTACTCCAGTATAAATTATTTCCAGTTTGGCTGGTCACAACTCACAGCTAAATGTCAATTTTCAATATTATTTAAACTACTAATTTAGGGTTTTCTGCTAAAGTAAGTATTGGTATAATCCATAACTTTTTTAAAGTGACTCGACTCGACCCAATCACTAACATCACAATATGTGACTCGATCTGATCCAATAATAATTTTAACCTGTGTGACCCATCCGACCTATTTTATCTAGCTCAAAACACTCACCTAATCCTATCCGTTTTTTTGGTTTGACCCAACCCTGTTACAACTTTGCCTTTAAAAACATTATAGCGTATAAGTTTAATTATTTTTATTTATAATATGTGCTTTAGAAATTCAGGTTGGATCAAAGCAATCATATTGCAATTTTAACATTAATGAAGTGGACGAGAATTAAATCTCAGACTTTCATACGTTTAATATATGGCCTAAATTATAAAAATATTTAATTGTTCATGAATATATAGCGGTTTCTATCATTGATTTGTGTTTTCCCAATTATAAATAATTAATATCATGAGTTCTTGTTTTGTTTTGCATTTTATTCAGATATATCGACCAAAGTTGAAACATTGATTATTTATAAACAAATGACCACCAAAGGCTTTGATACAATAACTAATAAAAATGATTTCTAAACTTTAAGCTTTGAGCAATATGTCTATAAATACTCGAGCAATCATTTTGAACCGATAATTTTCTAATCTTTCTTAAATAAAATTTAAGTCATAATAACTTTCCAGTTATTCAGGTTAATTTCTAGAAATTGGCAAATCACATCTTACCCCTATTTGTTTTAACATGCATGTAAATGATAACCAGGTTTTAGAGTAAATACTATGAATATATATATATATATATATATATTATATATATATATATATATAGACGCTAAGTATGAATAGCATCATTTATACCGGCACTAAAACTCGCTCGCCTCATTTATCCAGTACAACCCGTGCGATAGGCTTCATATGTAAATGGAATTACAATTATGCCTTACACTGGGCTTTTCAAATTTTCACGTTAACAATGATATATATATATATATATATAGTATATTATATATATATATATATATCAGATAAAAATTGGAACAAAATTAGACTGTTTTGATTGACATTTCCATTTTAAACATGACCGGATATGGAGATCAGCCTAAAATAAAATCTACAATGCAATACACTCAAAGTTTCGGAAAATTAAAAGTTATGGTTAAAAGAATTGAGTTTTTCCAATTCTCTTCAGGCTAAATTCTGGTAGTGGAAATCAAATGAGCCCTACGGCTTACATTTTAAAGGATTTTAAGTTTCCTTTTCTGGAACAGGCTAGAGGCCGAGCATCGTGAAAATAGGCAATTCCTCCTGACAATTGAACATGAAGCAGCAAGAGTAGCATTCTGTAGATGAAACATATCCTAAGATTGGTCTAAAATATGTCTCCTCAATGCAAAATTTGAATTTGATTTTTTTGATTTTGAAAAGTGCTATAGGTAATCTACGAAAAATAGCATCGAAGTGCATTTCTAGAAGAGATGGAGCTATGATTTGGAACGTGATTGCAGGTGAACGAAATACACTTTTAGGAATATTATGTGGTAATGTTGATTCCAAAAATTGATTACTATCTTTTCAATCTGAAGATATGCTTTAAAGAGATAACCCCTCAATACAGATGTCTAGGCAAACACATAACTATTTTGAAGAAATATATGACATTTATACTGGTTTAGTAGATCGCAAAAAAAGAACAAATGATTGATTATTGTAAAAAATATTCATAGAAATGGAAAGCAATAAAAATCTTATAAATGCTATTGTAGCACCTGGGAAAACTTTCAAGAGAGAGTCTCATTTTGCGATTGATTCAATCAATGTCAAATCGCATTTGCAATTATATATACTAATTGCTGATAAACATATAATATACTGGCTGCGTAAATATACATGAATAATTTTATCAATATTTTGTATAAAATTGTTTTTATATAATTCCCATAATCTGAAATGCTAATTAAAATAATTGATGAATGACATGAGCTTTTGATTGGGTGCACCTGGTTAAGGGTTGCAATATATCTACTAAATCTTCTAACTCGATTGTGAAAATATAGTTTGCAAAATTAGGTAAGACTTTACAGAATATCTAAAAGATAATTAAAAAAACGATTTGATAAGTTATGTATGATACTTTGTCAAATTGTATTGTGGCATCGGCACTTAGAGAGAGTGGAGCGATCAACGGAAGAATACCACAAACTCTTGCTAGAGGTTTACAAGATCGATACTCTGCTCTCAATCACCAGTTCCCGTATGTTAAGCTGCCTACGTCAGCATTCTTATTTTAGTTCTGCCATTAAGGTTGTTGTGTGATGTTTATTACATTTGTGTACATATAGGGCAAACGTATGTGCAATTGATTAATAAAATTTTGAGTTCATGAAGCTTGGTCTAATTTATTGCTAGTATGCAAGTGAATTAGATGATCCGGAGCACCTAAACTTCCAATGGAGATGAGGGGGCTGCGCAGTGTGCAATTCAGCTGTAGGTAGCTAGGCTGTCTTGGGACATCGCGTAGACCCGTTCATCTCTGGGGTTTAGTTGATGCAGAGATGCGACGTAAATACTGTTGATGGCTACTAATAAGTTTTGCTTCGGCAGTTATTGCCATTTAACCTCGTATGCCCCCTTTGAGTGGCAGTCTAGATGTAATAGCAATGTGCACGTCCGTATGTTAATCTACCATCCTTTGCTGGCACTGAGGTTGACTATTACTCTAACTTACCCGTTGTACTCTGCAGCAATGAGATATCTTGCCTATTTTATAGTAGTAACTATGCTATCACTTAGTACTTGCTTTATACTTACTCGCATTATTGTTCAAACTCTGATGATGCTAGAATATATATATGTAGTAATATAAAGCTGCGCTGCAGAATCAAAATCTATTCAATCCAAAATTACTTTTCTGTTTTGACTATTGAGAACTGTTCAGGGGCTCTCTGTTATTGTTCCTGTGTAAATGCGGTTTTTATATCAATAAAACAGCTTTGCTATTGATTACAAAAAGGCAACTGAAATCCATTAATTTTAATGACAACGATGTGAAAAATACCTGGAATTTTATCCCTTTCACAATGAGCTTTAAAATTTATAAATTCATCATATAAAACACAAAACGATTTTTACTAATTGCTTACCACCAATTCAAACACACAAAATTATACAGTCAATTAAACAGAGTTTAAATGACTTTATTAGAGTTCAAATTAATCAAAACATTATAGATTATATCTTAAATAATTTAAATAATTTGCAAGTTGATTTTCTGAGGCATGTTTAGCCGATTAATTAAACTATTAATAACTGCTGGTAGTTCCTGCAATACAAAGATAATGTTTCTGTGAAATAAATAAGCATGCGCATAAAAAGTATGTAAAAATATGTTGCTTGGAATTTTTGCATATGTCTAAAGTTTTGTTTGATATAAACGTCAGAAAAATGACATTCTTTGAATATTTTAATTGAATACTTAAATGCGTTATCAAGGAGTGGAAGCGGCTTGAGTCAAATTTTTTTTGAGTCGAAGGCTCCTTCCTCTTAAAGCGGGTCATTCAATAACGTTGACAACAATTACTGATTACATGTGCAGATTGATTACATTGAAATATTGAACAGTGTGTTACATGCAACTGCTTTGTAGCATGACAACTAATGTACATGTATAGCAAAACATTTAATTTTCCCACTACTGGGTAGCTAGAAATGTGTGAAAAAACATATTTTTAAATGTTTGGCAGACATGTTGCCGTTTTCAATCCAAATAGATTAATCTATGCTCAACTTAACACTTGTGTGCACTTGATAAAACAGATTTTTTTTTCAGATTTTAGCCTGCTCTGTCAAACTTTTTTTCATGGTAAAAGATATGTTTGCTTGGAAGGTAGTTTCATAAATGATTAGGGGTTGATCTGGAGATATTTAGTTTCCTTATATTATATTATTAAATTCAGTTTGCTAGTTTTAGTTTTTGAATTCTTCTTAGGGAAGCATGGAAAATATCTTAAAATTAGCAATTTCTTCAAATAGCCCATATCGGGTCACTTTGGGTTGGGTCTAAAAAGTTTGACCCGTTTCCATGCCTATATGCCACAAAGATTTCAAAGAATTTAAATTAAAAAATAAAATATTTGGAAAATTGTTAACATTTATTAAAAGCAGATATCAGAAATATGTACTAAGCAAAGTAATAGGATTAGTATCGATTAGGTAGAAAAGGTTTGCAACAATTCTGGATAATAATAAAATGATTGAAATGATAAGAAATTTCTATTTGCAGACATTATTATTGTATTTGTCAAGCAATTTAGTATCTAGATGTAGTAACTGACAGTAAATTAAGCTTTACCAAAAATATTCTGAAAAAAGTAAATATTGAAGTTTTAATTTGGCGTATCAAATCCAGTTTGCAAAATTTGATAGTGGGTCACCCCAAGGCCTACTTTAATCACGGCCTGACGAAAAGCAGTACAAAAATAGAAAAATAGCAAGTAGGGAATTGATGTAAAATTTTATTCAAATATGCAATACAAGGAATTCCAAAAATCCCTTCAAATCTTCAACCATTGTGTTTGCAAGGCTAAAATTAAAGGATTTCTAAAAATGTTGCATCTCAAAGCAGACTGCTTAGATCTACATTTCAGCTATTTTTAGATCTATGTTCTCTTATTCCTATGTCGTCAAATCATAAATGTTGATATTCAGAAAAATGATTGTTTATCATTAATGGCCTCACAATATTTAAATGTGGTTTTTGGCAATTTTAAAGAAATCAAAGCGCTCCAGAAAGTACATAGCCTAGATGTGTAAAATAGCTAATTATTTGATTTGTTTACTTAAAGTGATTTGGTGCATCACATTTTGGTTTGCAGCATCAATTTTTGTTAATTTTACTGCGACTCACCAGGCCGTGATTACAGTAGGCCTTGGTCACCCTAAAGTTATCTACTGACCGTGAGGCCACTAACTAGCGCAATTTGTTGTCCCGAATGACCTGCTGTCATTTCTGCATTCTAAAATTGACATAGCTGGAAGCAATGGGAAAGACTTGGAAATATATTGTAACAATAAATTTTCAAAGATAACATTTGTTATTGTGCATACAATTGTAAAGAAAATTTCTTCTTCTTTATAATTGCAAAAATTGATAAACATTAAAAATATAGCCAAATTCAAATTACTGTAAGCCAATCAAATTTGCACAACAAGGAAAGACAGCACTACAATATTTTAGACTGTAATAAATAAAAGCAATGTATGTGCTGTTTATGCTATTCATATATATAAAAATTTCTATATCAGAAAAAGTCAGGCGAAACACTAAACATGCAACACTAGATCTCTTTCCTCACTACAACTCCTACGTTAAGTGTGCAACCTATGCCCACAACATGCTCATTCATGGAATTAAAAGGCCTCTACTATTGTGTAAAATTACACAATATGAAAAATTTTATGAATTGGAAAAAACAAGAAATCGAGCATTTGTTTTACAACCAATTAAACTGACGATCGTCGATGTAATTAGAGATTCATTTTCTACTTATAAAATCAAATTTCTGCTGCCAGCAATATCTAAAGTTCTTTTCATCTACAACATAACTGAGTGGGGAAGCAATTCATTATCATATGGGGGAGAATCTATGTATGAATTCAATTCTTCCTTTCTTGATGTGCCAATGCAGGACTATACAATAGAGTTTCAGTTTTCAGAAGATAAATCGGCTTATTACAAGATTACAGCGTATCATTATGTGCTTGAAGAGTGGACGTTTTATAAATCTTGCTTAACTAATCACTTAGTGCTTGAAAGAATTACTACTTATTTCACTACCATTGAAAACCATGTTCTCATGTTTTACATTGAGCCACAAAACTACACGTATTATCTTCGAGTAAAAACCGACTTTTACAGCACTAATTTAACAGTAGCACCACAAAGAGCAAATTTTTCCATTAAACTACCAAGTGATTATAAAGAACCAGGATTTTTTGCTTACAAAATTAAACACAGCATTGTATGTGATTATGGCGATGGTGATGGTCAGATAATCAGCAGTATTTCCGATTATTACAGCAACCATAATCCATTTGTTAGTATCTATTCAAAAGATAAGCTTCTACAGTTTGCATACAACAGGTCTGATTGCGATTTATTAACACTTGTCAACTGGTATACAGGCTTAGATAAGATTTGCTACTCAGCTGACACAGAAAGCATATACATGATTGCAGGGATCATTAATGAATCACAAAGTGTAATTCCCATTACAAAAAACTACTATTTGCAGGCGCGCCCATCCTGCACGCATGAAGCTTATTTAATTATGACGACAAAATATTTTGTTTTCATATTGATTCTCTTTTGCAAATTTCTTTCAATGGAAACGAAATAAATCTTCAAAGAGCCAATTTTAACTTCTCAATATTCAATACCTCAGTCATTCTTCATAACTGGAAATTGGTGAAGAACTGTGATTATGTAAAAATTCTTTTCATATATGGGAATGTTTATTCTGTAAGATGTCCAAGTAATTCTTTGTTTATCATATGCACATCTACAAATGAAAACTCAACGCATTTGCTTTTAAGAATTGTTTTGGAAGAATCAGCATGCACTAATGTTCCATTTTTCTTTTTGCTTGCAAACTACTTAAGTGATGAAGACATTCCAGACAGTCGCACAGCACTTTGCAATTCCTTGTTTTTTGACAATGTGGGTTTCTATTGCTTAACAATAAAGCTGACTTCACTGCATTTTCATGGAAAATTTCTTCAAAATTTGTTTATCTATCGAAGTATGACTAGTAGTAAGTACAGTGTAAATAAATTTCGATCAAAGTACACACCAGTGTATCTTGCAGGATATTTAGACAATGATCATGAAAGTGATAGAATAGAGTCTGTAACTGAAACATACTACATTTATGGGATATGGCTTTTAAAAATTGGGAAAGCAAATATGCTTGAAAAACTCAATGTGTATAGCAAAAACTTTCCCTGCCAAGGAATAGATGCTGTTTTTGATTTAATTGACGTAGATTGCAATGGGTTTGATGATTTCATTTGCACAGAAGGAAAGACTTTATTCATTGCATACAATAGAATTGCATAGACTGCGACAAATGAACGTAGCTTTTTAAGCTAAAAGAATCTATTTAAATGAATACAAGAACATAAGAATCGATTCTAACAGAAAATATACTTTGATATATCTTGCAATTTCAGAATAATTTTGAGATAAGGTGATAAGCAGTTTGGATAAGTAATGTTTGAATATGAATTTTATAACAAAATTGTACTATTACTGTTCTTCAAAATTTTATTGAATTTCTAGTTGAATACTTACAATGATTTTAACATCATAGGCCCCTAAATTAAATCCATATTATTAATACTAAGAGCCTTTTAGTAATGTGTTGCAATAATATTGCTTCTCCTATTGTAGTGTAATATCCTCTATCAGGCATTGTGACTATCTATCTACTGTTACTGTATAACATTAGTCGTGTTACTGCGGGTAAGGATTTACTTGTTACATACTGCTTGACTTGTTGCTTCTGTTAACTTATGTAACCTAGAATTAACTGTTAACTATTTAGGTGACGAAGCCATGCGGTAATCTATCCAATGATCTTTGATGGGCCCGAAGCTGATCTCCACATCCAGTTTTACCATTTCATCCGTTTGATTGAGTGCCACATCTCAGCTCAATCGATCCTGTTTATGTGTACCCTATCCTAGCTCAGTGTATACTCAAGGCACGGCACAACTCGACTTAAACTCTATTTTGTAAAAGTGTTCTATCTATTCGCAACCTGACTTGTTACTAGTTATTTGTTAACTATTACATGTAGCCATTACCGAAATATATTGGCTTGTTTAAATATATTTGGTTCGAACAACTTCCTAACTTACATTTATAATCTAATACATGTCACGTTATCAGTCATTTATGGGTCATTAATTTAGATCTAAAATAGTATTAATATATTTCCTAAGTTTCGGTCATCCAACCATTTGTTGACATTCAATTATTCTAGTACATGTAGTAGAGAAATGCTAGTCAGCTAATCAAGAGAAAACCCCTGCACCTAACTTATGTGCACTTTCGTGGTCTGGCACAGGGACCCTAGAATCGTTCTCTGTGATGAATCCAGACCACTACTAAACACCACTCAATTAGCTTGGCATTGTATTAAATATTCAAACCATTAAAGTAGAATAAAATAAGAATTCCAAGTAAAATTCTTTATCAATCTCTTACAAGGTTTTTAATCTATTTATAGTAATTCCAGAAAAGTACCTGTCGATTCAAATTTAATCTTCTGCCAAGATGGTGGCTAAAAATAATGGAAGCGACTTTGCCCCCTCATTTGGTCAAAAAGTGTTTTTATCGACTGATACTAATCTCTCTTTTTTGACACATGTTGTTTCTTAGTTGCATAATATAAATAAATCTAAATTATACTAATTAATTTGATTACAATATTTTTAATCATCTTTTCTTTGATCTTAATCCAATCTGCTCGACGTTTTGCAGCTTATTTCAGATTTATGTGCATGCTGTTACAGTAGAATTAAAGTTTATTTTGTTTATACCTCATTGCTTTGCGAGGATTTCATTGCTAATTTGTTAAGTTTTAATATGTGTGTATTATTTTAATTTGATGGGTTGGTAGCTGTTATTGCATTCTTATTAGGGTGTCCCAAAAAAATCCAACCTTCTCTGATTTCGCTATAACTTGGCACAAATTTGCATTTTGATGAAAAAACATTTGTGCTGAAATAGTTTGACACCCTGGACTTGAGATTTAAGTTTTCGATATTGAGCCATGGCTGAAAATAAGCTGAAAATCACATATCTCAAAAACTACTTTACATAGAAACCTGGTTGATGGTTTATTTGAAGCAGAAGATATGATTTCCTATCTCACTTTAATACATTTTTGCAGGCTAAATGCTCAAATTTTCGAGATATTGCCAAAAACACTTTTTTCCTACAATCGAGCTTTGCTTGCCACGCATGGTTTAAACTAAACAACTTCCTTTGACGTTATATAGCGCATAGCTGCCACCATCTTTTTCTATTTAGGATTTTATTTTGCAGGTTTTCTATTTAGATTTAGTGTTACTAAAAACTATGTAAAGAGTTAGGCAGAATGATTCCAGCTGTGGAGGTGTTTACATGTGTTCTGATAGCATGAACACCGCAATAAAGTTACATTTTGGCAATTTGGCAAATCAGTATTAGATAGATTTTCATATTTGAAAAACAAGCCTCCTACCAATGAAGATGTGCTTTTGAGCTATTATTCCATTCACAAGCACATGCAGCTCTCTAGCAAGAGACAATCTACCCAAAGAGATGCAGCAAAACAAGTTGTGACCAAAGTTATTTCATGGTGGGTTAAATGTAGCTATCAATGTCAATCAGAGTATGCTTTAATTGCAAGACTGCTTAATTTTGACAAAAACCAAAAACATTTAAGCCAATACAACAACAAAATTGTAAAAGGTACAAAAAAGTTGACATCCTTGAGGAAGCAAAAGCAAGATGAGTTCATCAACCAATCCAAAAAAACATTTTGGGTTGTGACAAGATTACCTCAAAGAGACTGCTGAAAGTACAACTAATTCTAGCTTAAAACAAAAGAGTTTGGAAGATCTAAAATGTTTGCTTAACATGAAAGAACCAAGCCGGAATGGGACATGAAACATGTGGACGTGAAACAGAACTTCAAAGGCAAAAAAGCAAGACAACTGAGAGGAAAAACAGAAAAAGAAAATCAACTCAAAGAACATAAACCCAAGTTTGGGAAGCTGCATACAGCTCCAGTAGTGATGAGAGTGAAAACAGAAGAGATGATGCACAAGATCCAATGTTTCAACCTTCCAAAAGAAGTAAAACAAAAATGAACACAATTACTTTGCAACTAAACAAAGAAACTATGAAAAAAGCAAGCCTAACAGCAGGTATTCATGGACTGAGTGCTCGAAAACAGCTACAGTATACTGCTACTCTTCTAACTGCTGGTGGAGCTGATTTGGGTGAAGTGAACTTGTCAAGAAGTACAATAAACGACCTTCACATGCAGCAAGAGCTTGACAAGATAAAGAGTTCTGATTCAAGAACAATTGCGTTGTACCAATCGCTTTATATACACTTTGCCACGTCTGCCCAAGAAAAGTTAAAAAACCACTTGTGGTATCTTAATGAACGTCATGGTAGTTTTGCATTTTATCGCCAACTGAAAAACTTGCAATGTGGAGGAAATTGAAAGCTTACAAAGGAAAACAGAACAATGGCGCCAGCACCATAGGCCAAGGCTTAGTAAAAATGCCTGAGCTCAAAAAGACAACACATTTGCATGATTTAATTGGCCAAGATTCGCACACGCTAATAAACTTGTTTCCAAAATCGTCCGTTTTTTTTTGAGCAAAATCCTAAGGTTTGGCCTCAAAGTCCCGAATACACCTCAACACAAAATTTAGTCAATAAGTTGCCTTGCATAAACGATCCTGCTGAACGTGCGTTGTCACTGGTTATGACTATACATTTTTCAGAATCGGCTCCAAAGTTGAGTGACCACCAAGAGTTGTTAGCTACTGTTAGCCATGCTTATAAGCAGCAGCTACGAAAGCATACTGAAGCTACTGGACACTCTGATAGCACAAACAAACTTGTTCTGCAAACTTTTCAGTTTGACTAAGGTACTGGACCTAGAAACTGAATTGAGATTAAGGTTTATGATACCTCAGCAATCAGTCAGCTATTGCATATTTTGTTGTGTTTGTTGACACTCTGTACACTACAGCGCATTGTTGTGAAACCAAATTAGAACTTCTAAGCAAAGACAACTAGACACAATAATCTTGGTGCTGGCAAAATCCTTTCAAAATAACTTAATATATAGTGTTCTGAGAAAATTAAAGCTAGTAGTATTTTTGTAGTAGATTTACATTTTTTGTAGAAAACACTTTGTTGAAACTACCCAAAATATCTGTTTGGAATTTTACGTCTTGTTAGGCATTGGCATAAAATATTTTGCCTACCCATTTTTTACGTACGTATTTTGCAATTTATTTGCGAAAAAACCGTTTTAAGACTGGCATCATTGCTTATTAACTGTGATAATCTTGATATTTGCGAAAAAAAGTGTTTTAGAGCAATATCTAGAAAATTTGAGCATTTAGCCTGCATAAATGTATTAAAGTGAGATAGGAAATCATATCTTCTGCTTCAAATAAACCATCAACCAGGTTTCTATGTAAAGTAGTTTTTGAGATATGCGATTTTCAGCTTATTTTCAGCCACGGCTCAATATCAAAAACTTAAATCTCAAGTCCAGGGCTTCAAACGACATTGGATTTCAAAAATATTTCAGCACAAATGTTTTTTCACCAAAATGCAAATTTGTGCCAAGTTATTGCAAAATCAGAGAAGGTTNTGTTTTAGAGCAATATCTAGAAAATTTGAGCATTTAGCCTGCATAAATGTATTAAAGTGAGATAGGAAATCATATCTTCTGCTTCAAATAAACCATCAACCAGGTTTCTATGTANTTTTTTACGTACGTATTTTGCAATTTATTTGCGAAAAAACCGTTTTAAGACTGGCATCATTGCTTATTAACTGTGATAATCTTGATATTTGCGAAAAAAAGTGTTTTAGAGCAATATCTAGAAAATTTGAGCATTTAGCCTGCATAAATGTATTAAAGTGAGATAGGAAATCATATCTTCTGCTTCAAATAAACCATCAACCAGGTTTCTATGTAAAGTAGTTTTTGAGATATGTGATTTTCAGCTTATTTTCAGCCACGGCTCAATATCAAAAACTTAAATCTCAAGTCCAGGGCTTCAAACGACATTGGATTTCAAAAATATTTCAGCACAAATGTTTTTTCACCAAAATGCAAATTTGTGCCAAGTTATTGCAAAATCAGAGAAGGTTGGGTTTTTTTGGGACACCCTAATTCTTATAATTATTTGAATTTGCTCTCAATCAAGCTCATAGCCAGCCTCTTTACTTAAGGGATACTAATTCATCAATACAAAATGTTATTTGATGCTATATGCAGAAAAATGTGCTAAGGAATTTTGAGTCACAAAAAACATTGCATAAGTCAGCACACCCACTCATAATATTTGCATAGTCTATATTCTTGCATATGCTTGTTTTTAGAAAAGCAAAAATTTCCCTGATTTTGAATTAATGTTAAGCATTACTGAAACTTGTAATTTTTCTGAACAATTCTATAAATGCAAACAAATAGGTGGAAATTAAGAAACATCAAATTAGTAAGTGAGTTATTGTATGCTTTTAAATCATTCTGTTCAAGTTTGGATAATAGGAATTTTACTTAATTCAAATTCTGTCATTACCAACCATGCTAAAAATTTGTTTTATAAACAATTTTCAAGCTACTTTATCAAGTAATGTAATAATCCCATTGCTAAAATTATACTATATTAATTCACACTAATTATATTGTATGCTTGGATTAGGTTTATGATGAAACATTCAGTGTAATAGAATTTACTGATGCCAGTTTCTTGGGACTGGAACCTGCCAATGATATTTTTCAATGGGAATGGGACTAACATGAGCCTGCAACTGTAAATATGAAAACTAGGACCACGGATTTCACACTACTACTCACAATATTTGCCAACATAGAAGTTATGCCATGTGACCATGGCACCAGAAAATTTCATGAGACTTGGACCAATAAAATTCTGGCTCTGAAACCCTAGTTTGAATATAGGAAATGAAAAGTCTTACACTTCTAAGAATATTGAGTCTTGAAGTATAAAGTGTATATGTATTTTTTGCAACTATTTGTATGTGATAGTAATCTGCTCAATTAAATTGTGCATCAACATTCATTGAATTTTTGCATTCAAATAGTTGGGTTAAATGCAGTGCTATTAAAAAATTTCCTTGAATTTTGTTCATTATTGTGACTTGAAGCACTAGTTTAAACTGCAATTTTCAACTATTTTAGATTATGCATTTTCAAAAACCCTGTAGGTATTTACCTATATTAGAAATCTGTGAGATTGTAATCAAATGGTGCTATTATTGGTATAATAGAAGCATTAAGAACTAATCCAATTTTTTATTTCAAAAATAATTTTATTCATTTTTATTCCAAAGAATCAATTAATTTGATAATTAAGTTAAAAAAGCCCGCAGATAAATTATTTTGAAGTTACTACTGCATCTAATAATAGTTTCCTCAAAATGTACTGGTAGATTTCATAAATATCCACGAAAATTGAATAGCTGTGCTAGATTTGTCACAGTGCAGAAGGTGAGTAGTTTTAATCAACAAGTGGAAGCAATGAGAATTCTACATGCGAATATAATTTTACAACTGTTTTTAAGTTGTTGTCTACAGTACATATTGTACAGAATTAAAGAAGTAATATTATATTAAACTAGAAAAGCACTTGGAGAGCACAGACCTCTGCCACGCAGCTTGTGTCCCTTGGATCAGCACCAAAATTTAATAGCTTTTTCTTTGGGTGGAGACACACCTTTTTAAAAAATTTGAGGTCAATCCATTTATTACTTTTTCTGTAAATTTGCTAACAGACAAACAGACAACAAACAAACCAAAAAATAACCTCCTTGGCAGAGGTAATGAAATGCGAAATTTAAAACCGTTTACTAGACACAAAAAATTGCAGGCTAGGCTGACCACCTTGCTGCAATTGCTTTATCAACATTTTGTTTCATTTTTCAAGTTCTAGGGGATGCTAATGTCACTTAATAAATATTTCAGGGGAGGATTAGCATCCCTTAGCGTCCCCTTGGCTATGAGCCTGCTATCAATGCCTATCACTATTTGATGGCTGTAAATATTTACATATACTGTAAGTGTGATATCTGACATTTTCAGAATGTATTAAATTTAAGTTTTATCTCCAAATGATCAGTGGTATTGTTATTATTTATAAATTCTCCCTATCAATAAATTTCTTACCTATTTTAGCTATAATATTGTTCTTTAATTTGACCATTACCCTTTTGATTATATTAATACTTATATTTACCTTTTATTTACTAATGTTATTAGTAATATGTAACTAATTTAGTACATTGTTTCAGGTTTAGCAGAACTATTTGTTACCTAGAGACAGCAAATATCCAACCTTTACCCTGAGGGATGATGTAGGCCTAGGGGAGAAAGTGTAAAACTACATGGATGAAAACAAGCCATTGTGGCCTTTCTACTTTCCAGGAATTGAGGATAGGGACATTAGATTTTCTAGGTTCAGCTTTAACCAGATATCACCAACTACCATAAGAACTACATTGTTCTTTCTTCCTTAGTTGTTAATTGAAGTTCAGAATTGGTTTTACATTATCTCATGGAATTGAAGATATCAAGGAAACTACAACTTCTTGCTTTTGTTTGTACTTGTTCAGCTAGAATTTTCTGCTGTGTAATGAGGTAGCTCATGTTGTAACAAGAGAACATTTTTCATGGCGACCATTATTTTTCATAAATTTACATACCCATACCTATAATTTAATGAGATATAGTAGCATGTAATTGCAATGAATTCGTGAAAGCTAATTGGAATGATTTAACCACAGTGTAATAGTTGATGTGCTTTGTCTGAACAAGTTGAAAAAAACAAGTTTTATAAACCAACCATACCTCTACACTAAGGTGTTACATAATTGCTCAACTTTAAAATTATATAAAGGCTCAGCATTTTTCTGGTGGATTTATATAGATAGTAATGATTGTGACATTTTTTTAGTGATGATGCCATAAACAAGCAAAAACTTAATCCAATCAAAATTAGGTTAGTTTAATGTAATACTGCAGCACAGAAAGTTTGATTCTTGATAAAATTGTATCTTATCATCGTGCTTGACTTGTTGATAGTTATTGACATTGCACAAGAATGCACAAATATGCCTATCACTCTTGCTCAGTTCTGATGACAAGTCTACAATCTTGCTATGCACAACAAATATTATCTTGCCTATCATTCTTTTTGTAGCTTGATTGTTGTTTTCTACACTTTTCCAAAAAGCTGCCAGCACTTCAGAACATATGATGCATGGAGCAGTTTTACTCTTTTGAGTAAAAAAGTTTTCGAGACTTGCCTTGCAATCCTAGAGTAACTTTCTGGCATCCACTAACTGAGGAAGAGACCCAGATGTAATAGTATCAATAGAGTCTGGAGGAACTTTGGCATATATGCTTCAAGCAAGGTTTATCAGAAACTATCACTGCACAGCAGTTCATAAAAATACTTCATAGCAACATGTGCAAAATTGTTATCAACCTTTTTATATGAATGTAAAAGGTTTAATTGAAACAAAGTGATTGCAGGACCCTCAGCAACTGATGGATTCAAATGAATAAACAAAAACAGCAGCATATACACTGAAATGATAAAAGAAGCCAGTTTGACTAATTTTTATCTTTGGCATTAATTCAACTGACATACACTAAAGAACAGCAAGAAGAGGTAAGCACTGGCTGTAGTAATTCACCTTGCATGGCAGGGTTGAGAATGTAATCTAATTCTTCAACATCTTTCACACCCATCCTCAAGTTAGATGTGCATGATCAATCCTGAATTGGAAGAATGCCAAAATTGCAATAATCATGTATGCTTCATTTACCAGATTTTGGACTGACAGATATTATTTTCCACAGTGATGCATCATCAGAGTTTCATGGCTTTCATGGCTTTTCATGCAACTTAGATTTGTTAGAAGACATTAAAATCATTTGTCTTGTTGACCTTTTATAAAATAGAAATTTAAATTCAGCAAGTGGAATCCTGCTATCAACCTTGTATGAGCAAAGAAACTTATCTTTGTAAATTTTGTAGATTTTGCTGATGTCACACTGACATTTACATATTTCAAAAAGAGTGGCAAGCTTTTCCTCAACAGATGGACAATTTAATTTTTTGGTTATGTTTCTTACAAGTGTGAATTTCTCAATCATTCTTTTCAGCTTATTTTGAATACTTTTAGTGTCAATCATGAGTAGACTGGTTTTTTCCACAATTTCAAGATGGTGATTCATCATGAAAAGTTAAATATATATATATATATATAGTATATTATATATATATATATATATATAATATTTACTATTGAAAAATTAATGAAGAATAGAAATGCATCTCAAAGTGATATCATTGAAAATGTTCTACAACCATCAAATGATATTCGTGTGCCAACAGCAGATCCCATTCCAGATGATGTTAATCTTGTCATTGATAACCCAGGTCCAACAACAACTGCTACATCATCATAACAAAGTGTTTATAATAATGTTGATATTATTCAATTATTAAATAAATATAAGGATAATATGGTTAAGAAAATTGAATCAAGATTATCCACTTAAATTAATAAATTTTATACCTATCCTGAAGTAGTAAAAGAAACTTTGAATTTGCAAGATTAATCATGTCTACAAAGTCAATTTTGCATACAAGAACTCTTCATGATATTCCAAATAACATTTTGAAAGTGAGCAAATGGAAAAATTGATACTTCAACTCCCACTTTTAAAGAATGGTTAATTAATTATGAAAACTACATGAAGAACATCAAAATTGAAAAATTTTTAGCAGCAATGCAATTACCTCTTTAATTAGCTGGAAAAGCACAAAGATTTTATTTAAGATGCGTTTAAAGACTTTGATTCATTCATTAGAAATTTTTTGAACTATTTTAATTGCAAAGCTACTCAGAAACAATATCAAACTATGTTATAATATTTTTGATACTCAACTAAGGATTATATCTCAAAATATATTACACAAGTACAACATTTATTAAAACTTAAAAGTGAAAACAATATTTATTTAAGGATAAATTTATATTCAGTTATAATGTAAGGTCTACCTCCTCTCACTCATGCATGACTAGAAATTCATTTTAATATGGATGACTCTTTAGATACTATTATTAATTATAACACTATTAATATTTGACTAATTATTGAAAATTTGTTTAAAATATATAGATAAGCAGCAACATTTATTTCCAAAAAAAAATCTACAGTTAAATTGGACATAATGTAGAATCTTGGCAACCAGTATTTCACTAGATATTAGAAGTTGCTCCTCAATTTCTATGAGTGTATGTGATATGTAAGGTGTGACAGGTCCCAAAACATTCTCAACCTAACTTTGTTGCTTTATTTATCAACTAAATTAACATCACATCAGCATTCCTGAATGCCTTAACTAACAACAGTTTATTTAGATTGAGAGCAGTGGATGGTAAAGGGTCAAAACCCAATGCCAATCTATGCACAAGAGACATCTTTTTTGGTAACAACTCCAGACTACTTTGACATTACAGTGGAAGCCAATAGTTCTCTAAGTGCATGGAATGTTGTCTCAGTGATAGTGTGTACATGATAACTTAATAATTTAGTGCATTGATTGTTCTTGTTATTATTGCTATATAAATAATAGGAAGTAATGCAACCTCAATGCGTTTGCTTGTTATTTTGCCTTACATATAATATCCCTACAGCTATAAGCATACATGTTAACCTTGGATACATGTGAACAATCAATGCTGTCTGCAATAAAACTGTTTTGTAAGTTGGTCAATAGTCCACTAATTTACTAATAAGTAAATACATTGTACAATAAGGTACATAGCAATTTTAGAGCATTTCATATCTATAAATGATTGACCTAAAAGTAATAATAATGATATCTATTTCATGAATGATAGGAAAGCTACAATGGATAAAAATCCCTATTCCTATTCCTAACCTAAAAGCACATCAAGGAATCTAGGCTACTAGCTATTATTGATACTGGAGCAGCTCATTCAGTGTTTTACAATGTTTGCACAAATTCTGTTGGAATAACTAGAGGCAATTTACACAAGTGATATTAGAAAGTGGTGACAATCTAAATTTAAATTTTATTTAAAATTATTAAATGTCAACAGTTTGAACATGATTAATAGTTGTTGATACTAAAAACTTCTAATTACCTTATCAAATAAATCTTAAAGAGATTTTTCAGAGGAAAACAACAGTATTTATAACTCATAAAACAATGCCATCACAATTAACAATGAATCTTTAATTTGAAGAGATTTTTACACTGAATGCAATTAAGTAAAACAGTTTTTTTGATAAAAACTCAAACAGAAGGTTTTCATTGGAAATTTGCAAAACCAAATTCTAAAGAGCATTAAGAAAGAGATTTTTGATTAACAATATTACTGGATATAATTCAAAGAAATTGGTACCACTTATTTACAGTAATCTATGTTTGAAATGGGGAACATCCAATAATGTTAAAGGCAAATCACTTAATACTTTATGCATTCCTTATAAACATGAAAAGTGTTAAAAGATGTAATTGTTCACTAGTTAATGACACTAATGCAATGATAAACAGGTACTTAATATACCTGAAATTTCTCAAATTACCCTTTCAAATATAACAGATTATAAAAGAATAGGATTGAAATATTTATTATTACAACACAAAGCAGTCTTCAAAATTGGGTCAATAAGTGTAGCTAAGGTTGTTTGTGAATACCATTACATTGAAACAACATCAGAAAAACCCATTCATCATGTACCTAAGAACAATTTCATAATTGCTTTATAATGGTATTATATGGAAAAGTAATAGTTTGTATGCATCTACAACTGTATTTTTATGCAAAAAGGGGAAATCAAGAAAATGTATAGATTTTTGCAAATATCAAGATTTAAAAATCAAAGATGCCTATCCTTTACCAAGGATTGGTGACATACTATATAATGCTAGTGAATTTAAGCTGTTCTTTACACTAGATCTTTGTAAAGCTTATTGGCAAGTGCAGAATCTACACCTGACCTAATAATGTCAACAACTGTAGCAAATTTATTAAGAACTGCTAATAAGAATTATTGATAGTTTTATAATTTAGATCTCAACTTTATTGTTATCACATTACTTAACATACTTCCTTAGATAAGTTCCAACAGATGTAAAGGACTGAAACCTGAAGCAAAGTTCTTGCAGATGGGATTCTAATGGAATTCCACTTCAACTCAAGATGATCATGTGTAGCATCATCCAACATTAATCAGAAAAAAGTTGCAAACATCGCAGAAGAGACTAAGATCAAAAGAAAGATAATTAAAAAATATTACAATCAATTAGTTGCTATGATTTCAGATTGATTTGTAAAATGCAACCAAGAATAAAATATGTGTCAATAAAAATATAAATGTATTTGTTGATAAAAATACTTTTGACAAAACAACGCTTACATTATTTTATCGCCGCCATCTTGGCAGAAGTTTGAAATTTAAATCAACAGGTATTCTTTTGAAATACTATAAATTCATTGAACCTTACTGTAAGCATTTGATAAATAATTTTACTTAGAATTCTTATTTTTCATCTTATTAACAGTTTGATTATTTAATACAATGTCGAGCTAATTGAGCAGTGCTTAGTAGTGGTCTGGATACATCACAGGAACGATTCAAGGGTCTCTGTGCCAGACCATGAAAGTGCACTGAAGTTAGGTGTAGGGGTTTTCTCTCGATTAGTGGACTAGCATTTCTCTCCTACATGTATTAGATAACTAACTCTCAACAAATGGTTGGATAACCAAACCTTAGGAATTATCTTAATATAGGTTTAGATCTAAATTAATGACCTATAATCGACCGATATAATGACCTTACATGTAGTAATTGTAAATGTAGGTTAGGAAGTTGTTCAATTAGAATTTATTTAACTAAGCCAGTATATTTCAGTAATGGCTACATATAATATTGAATGAACAACTAGTAACAGTTTCCGGTTGCAAATAGATATAACACTTTCACACAATAGAGATTAAGTCGAGTTGTGCCATGTCCTGAGTAAGTACTGAGCTAATGTAGGGTACACATAAGCTATCTTGATTGAGCTGAGAAGTGGCACTCAAACTTCAGATGGAATGGTGAAATTGGATGTGGAGATCCGCTTTGGGCAGATGCCCACTGAAAGATCACTACAGAGGTTACTGCATTGCTTCGTCACCTAAAAAGTGAATAGTTAATTAGAGTTACATAACGTAATAGAAGAAACTAGTCAAGCAGTAACAATAAGTAAATCCTTACCCACAATAACACAGTCAATGTTACAAGGTAACAGTGAACCAACAATGATAAAATCTGGTAGAGGATATTACATTGTTACAATGAATATGTCATAACAAAACATCTCATCAAATACATCAGTTTGCCTAAATCCTATAATTCAAAAAGCAACAACTTTGACTGAAATTTAATGTTTTCAATTTAATTTTGTCAAAAACATTTCTTGTCATCAATTATACCACTTTACCCAAATCCTAGAAATCAAAAATAAAAATTTCGACAAAAAATTCATTTTCTCAATTTAGTTTTGTCAAAATCATGTCTTCACTAGATGGCGTCAAATAGAACGCACTCATTCCCCCATGGGAAATAGTCATAGGTGTTATGAGGACTTCAGGGTGTCCCATAGGAACGGGACACCTTCACATTACTACTCAAAATTACATCCGAAAAGGCTAAGCAAAACAGCTTCATTATTATGTCCAATCTGAAAGCCAGACTGAAAGTTGTTTCAAAGTCCATTATGTAATATCCTCTACCAGGCTTTATCACCGTTGATTCATTGTTGCCTTGTAACATTGACTGTGTTATTGCGGCTAAGGATTTACTGAATGTTACTGCTTGCTTAGTTTCTTCTATTACATTACGTAACCACAATTAACTATTCACTTTTTAGGTGACAAACCAAAGTGGTAACCTCTGCATTGATCTTTCAGTGGGCATCTGCCCAAAGCAGATCTCCACATCCAATTTCACCATTCCTTCCAATGCTTGAGTGCCACTTCTCAGCTCAATCAAGATAGCTTATGTGTACCCTACATTAGCTCGGTGCTTACTCAAGGCATGACACAACTCGACCTAATAAACAAATATCGAACAACTTCCTAACTTACATTTATAATTACTACATGTAAGGTCATTATCGGTCGATTATAGGTCACTTAATTTGGATCTGAAAATATATAAATATAATCCCTAAGGTTTGGTTATCCAACCATTTGTTGAAAGTTAATTATCTAATACATGTAGTTGGAAATGCTAGTCGGCTAATCGAGAGAAAACCCCTATACCTAACTTAAGTGCACTTTCGTGATCTGGCACAGAGACCCTTGAATCNATAATCCCTAAGGTTTGGTTATCCAACCATTTGTTGAGAGTTAATTATCTAATACATGTAGTTGGAAATGCTAGTCGGCTAATCGAGAGAAAACCCCTATACCTAACTTAAGTGCACTTTCGTGATCTGGCACAGAGACCCTTGAATCGTTCCCTGTGATGGATCCAGACCACTACTAAACACCGCTCGATTAGCTCGACATCGTATTAAATAATCAAACCGTTAAGAAGATGAAATAATAAGAAT